>APFE031471854.1:50660-140234 GCA_000404065.3 Pinus taeda
AATGTAGCATATTTAAATGGGGGAATTAAACCAGAATAGATCCATCTTTACTCTGGATCTACTAACCCACGAGAGATTGCGTTGCCAGGTTTTTGAAATCCCTCCCTCTCTGTACAAATAAAAACTACATTGTTATATCTGGTAATTTCTTGTAATTTCTTGAGTAGTGGGTTATGTAAAAAATTGAGCTTTGTTTTGTATTTGTTGTAAAAAATTGGACTGGACTTTTATATGTTTGAAATTTCAGTAGAGCTTGATGCATTGAATCCATTTGTCTTTAGTGGGATATTAAACCAGCTGAATTCTGGGTAGTGGGTTATGTAAAAAATTGAGCTTTGTTTTGTATTTGCTGTAAAAAATTGGACTGGACTTTCAACAACGATTTGTGCAGTAAATAGCATTAGATTGTTGGGTTTTGTCCGAAATGAGGTTGAACACAACTTCTTGTCTGCAAAGTCGGTTGTTGGGCAAGCCACCAAAAGGGTCATTGTATCCAACCAAGAAATCATGCACGTTATGTTTTTGGTTTGAAAATTATTTCACAACTATTGTTCTTTTATTGTACAGTTTGAAATTAGATAAAACTTGTACAAATAAATTTTAAAAGTCATATGATGGGCAGTGTAAAAATAAAAACGTCATAAAAAAATTCCTTGACAGGTAGGGTCACCCGTCAAATTTAACCCCTGGGTGTAGACTTTTTTGGAGTGTAAGAAATCTGATTTTTGATATTTGATAGATCTAGTGTTATAATATATTTAAGCTACTTTTAGTTGTAGTGGTCACAACTTTCTGAATGATCAACATTATATAGAAGATTAATTCAATTATTTGAAATTTACCTACTTTATTGGGTTGAAAATATCAAAAATATTATCAATAAAGATCTAAGTCAATTTCTTTGTTTTTTTTTCTTTTCATTTTTTATTATTCTAGTACAATTTGTAAATGTTCGACATTACATATACGTATATGTCTAAGATTAATTTTTTTATTATTTGAAACGTATTCATTTTTTAGTTTACTGAAAGTATAGAAAACATTATCAGAAAGGATTAACACTAATCTATCTTCTTCATTTTTTTAGTATAGTAACACAATTTGTATATGATCAAAATTATGTTTATAAATATGCCTAAGATGAATTTGATCATTTCAAATTTACTCAGTGTCTCCAATTTTTTGAGAACATAGAGAGTATTATTTAGGAGTAGCATGAACGCGTCAGAGGAGGAGCGCAGTACCGGAGGAGGGCAATCAGGATTGCACGCAGGAGCGTGAGCAGAAGGGCGCCTAGGAGCGGCAAGGAGGGGAGGTGCAACAGAAGCCTGGGAGCGGCGAGGAGGGGAGGTGCGATCAGAAGCGTAGGAGCGGCGTGCAGCGGGGGAGCAGGGGTTTGAACACAAGAGGGCGTTCAGGAGCGGCATAGGAGCGCAGTAGTGGGGCCTCACCGGCTACTCTGCGGTTCAGCTTCTGGTCTTTAGTTTCTCTAAGCGGGGGCGAGGTGGCTTCCCTTGCTGCCTCTACCCCCGGTGATCGCCTCTGCTCCGGTGGGACTTCTCCTTATCGGATGCAATCTGGTTTGTTTTTGGCCAAGGCATATCCATTGGAGCGTTGAGGGAATAGCAGTGCTTCTGCCCTGTTTCGTGCTGCTTCTATGGATGTCTACGTTGGTCTTTTCTGTTGGCAGCTGCGGATGATTGTGGCAGCGTTTCCTTTCTATGTTTCTCGTCTTTTTCAGGTGGAGAGTTTGAGGGGGCGGGGAAGGAGTGGCTTCTGTTGCTGCTCCCTTTCCTCGTTTCGTGCCTCTCCTTCCTCATTGGGCGGACATATCTTCCTGCTCTTTCTTCTGCTGCTTGTATGCTTGGTTTCTTGGTGCCTCTTCTGCACCATTTAGATGGTTTGCCTTGTATGGGGGCAATATTTGGCCTTTCGGGGCCTTATTTGGGATCTGTATTTGCATATTTTCATATTTGCATATTTGGGCTCTATGTTATCCTCTTATATGAATGTTTCGACATATGCTTTGTGCATTTGCACTATGTAACCTTCTTATATGAATATATTACGCTTTTTCTTTCTGAAAAAAAATATTCAAAGAATTGCACGAGGAATAAGTCGAATAGAAATAAAGTAACAATGTTGAATGATGTAAAATGTACATTGGAATCAACCCATTTAAGTGTTGATTTCAATGTACATGTCAAGAGTTAGATGTGTTGATTTCACTATACATGTCATTTTCTAGCGCCTTGATTTCATAATACATGTCAATTTCTATTCAATTTTTTATTCATTGATTTTTGTGCACATGTCAATTTCTATTCCAATTTAGCATACACATTCAATTTCTAACACATTGATTTCAATCCACATGTCCAATTCTATTTCTAATTTAGTTTTTAATGCATTGATTTCAATGTACATGTCAATTTCTAAACAATTATCGGTCATATCATGTTTTTTTGTTATTCAAAATATGTTTTTGATTTTATGGATTTAGTGCCTTTAAAAACCCCTGAAGCATGGGGATTATGCAGAGTTCACAAATCAAACTTGTCATTCTAGCAAATTCCTACGAAAATATGCTCGGAAAACCCCCAAAACATAGAACAATTAGACTACATGTATATATTGTAGAAAATCCACGAAATTCTAATCTTCTAATATGAGCAATTTGAAATAAATTTTATTCTCACATAAACACAAAATTTCTCTAATACATGCAGTGGAATATGAACACAAATAGAGGCATAGTCACACAATTCAAAAACACAGAATTGTCTAGGGAACCCAACTAGCAAAGTCCTTTGCTTGATGACAATTTTATTGATAGCAAAAATAGAGCAATTGATCTCTTACAAAATGCAACTGTTTCAATCTGAAAGACACATTTGTCTTTCCTGCTTGTTCTAAGCTTGAAACCCTTGCAACACTATTGATCTCTACTGCCCTCTACCAATCTGTGCACAAGCTTCTCTTTCACACTTTTCCTATCACATGCTCCATGCACAAACTCATGCTCCCTATTGCTTGGTCTCACCAACTCGTGCTCACCAAAAAGAAGGAATTAATTTTTCCTTTGTTCCTCCTTTTAAAGTAATTTGAATGGCTAAAATTAGTGAATTTTCTAATTAAGAAATGATTTTGTGACTCATTGAGTTAGCATGAGTTAACTACTCATGCAACTCTTCCTATTTCAAGTCAACCACTTCAAACTCAACCACTTATGTTTTCCTCAATTGACTCACACTAGAAAATTAAGAACTCGACTTTTAATTTCAACACATCAGTTAACTGCAACCTAACTCGTCCTCGTCCTAATTTTTAAGGACACTCCTAAATTTTAGGAACTTGAGCATGCACAAGAAGGAACTCGAATTTGAATCCTTGAATTAAGATACAAATCAAGGAATCAATTTCGCGCTACTATTTTCAACACCCCCTCTTAGCGAGAATGGGATGCGTGGAAGAACCTCGTCCACCAGGATCTGTCTCCAAGACTACCATGTTCTTCGTTGTTGTTGCTGCTCCCTTTGAACTAGAAGACTTCCTTGCTTTCTTTTGCATAACATGCTTTGAAGACCCGTTCTTTTCCACCACGCTTTGTGAGTCCATCACTTCTCTATTTTGAGCACTCCCTGCCTTGCTTCTCAAGGATGTTCCCTCTGAAGACATGCATTTCTAGCTCCATAATATTCCCATATCAGTGAACACAACTCCTTTAGGTCATTGATCTTTGGCCCGAAGAGTCTTCCCTCTAGTTGTTCCTTTGTCTATCAAGGATGTCAACTCACAGGGTCTTCAACCTTCCTATTACTTGCCTCACTTTTGCTCCACAAAATAAAAGTCTTAGGGAAATGAAGGTTTCCCATTCTCACTGTAGAAGTCCATCTCTACATAGTGAACTATGATTGAATACTAAGCCCTCTTGGTTGCTTCCTTTGTCTCTTCAAGAATCAAACTTTAGCTTAAAACATTCTACCCCTCCAACTAAATTTGATGTCCTTCTCAAATGTTGGACTTAGGGAACCAAAGACACTTCTAATTTTCCTTCAAACACTAATAATATGTCCACCAAAATTGTCCTCAATATGGACTCGAACACTTAGCAAAAACATCAATTACATAAGGACATACAAAATATCATTCTTTCTGCTTTCTGAACCTCTCTAGCCTATGCACTTCCTTTTGAATTTTGGTCCTCTGGTTAGGGCACCTTGTGGGGCTACATGCATGCTCTTACTTGGCCATCTCTTATATCCCTGCGTAATTCCCTTCTTAGAGACCTTAGTGTTTTTGCCCTTGAATTAGGTCTATGCCAAAGTAAAAAACATGCCCAGGTTTACTCCTGATAGGGCTTGACCCTTCTTGAATAGAACAGAGATATTGTAGCCTCCATAGAGAATTGCAATTCTTAGAACATGCACAAAATTGCCATTATATCTACCATCAAGTTCCTCTAGCTAGGCCTGCTACAACACAAAAGGAACCCTCAAGAAAAAAAATTGTCTTTCTCCTTTTAGACAGACTCCTATAGAGGTTGCGACTCTCCTAACTCAATCATCCTTCTTATTGAAGATTTTCACTGGTGTTGTTCTTAAATCTATTCCAAAAGCTATGATACCATGTAGAAAATCCACAAAATTATGATATGCTAATATGAGCAATTTGAAATAAAAATTTTTCTCGCATAAACACAAAATTTCTCTACTAGATGGAGTAGAATAAGAAAAAAAATAAAGACACAGTCACACAATTCAAAAGCACATAATTGTGTAGAGAACCTAATTGGGAAAGCCCCCTGCTTGATGATAATTTTATTGATAGCAAAAATTGAGCAATTGATCTCTTACAAAATAGAATTGTTTCAATATGAAAGATGCACTTACCTTTCCTACTTGTTCTAAGCTTGAAACCCTTGCAAGACTAATGATCTCTGCTACCCTCTACGAATATGAGCATAAAATTCTCTTGCACACTCTTCCTCTCACAAGCTCCACACACAAACTCGTGCTTCCTATTGCTTGGTCTCACCAACTCATGCTCACCAAAACAATGAATATATTATGCCTTTGTTCCTCCTTTTAAGGCAATCCGAATGGAAAAAATCAGTGAATTTTTCTAATTAAGGGATGATTTTGTGACTAATTGAGTTAGCATGAGTTAACTGCTCATGCAACTCGTCCTATTTCACGTCAACCACTTGTGTTTTTCCTGAATTAACTCATACTAGAAAATCAAGAACTTGACTTTCAATTTCAAAACATGAGTTAATTGCAACCTAACTCATCCTAATTTTTAGGGGCACTTCTAAATTTTAGGAAATCGAGCATGCACAAGAAGGAGCTCTAATTTGACTCCTTAAATTAAGGCACAAATTAAGGAATCAATTTCTCACTACTATTTTCAACATAAATAATTGTTATTTCAAAATACATGTCAATTTCATTTGAATCTTTTCAAAGTCAATTTTTACTCAATTTCAATTTATATTCGATTTCTAACACATGGATTTCAATGTACATGTCAATTTCTAATGCATTTTTTTAGTGTTCATGTCAATCTAATGCATTAATTTCATTGTGAAGTAAAACAATTCGTAGATTGTTAGAAATAAAAGCAAGCTTCTGTCATGGAAACCTGTCAATAAAGGCACATGAGAGATAGTAGCTAAAGCTATTAGAATAGACAATAATGTCTACGTTCTGAAAGAGAAGACAAAGAAGTGTTGTTTAACAAAGATTGATGGGAGCTAGTTGTGGCATCGAAGGCTAGGATTATTGAACTTTGATCAGATTGTCAAATTTGGTAAGAAGAATGTTTTCAGACATCTTCCAAAGCTAGAGAACACCATTTACAAGTCTCATCAGATTGGAAAACAAGTGTGAGTACAATTCAAATCAAAGGATAACTCATCAATTAGGCCTTTGCAATTAATACACATGGACTTGTGTGGTAATTCAAGAACTCAAACACCCTTTGGTAAAATGTATTTCATGCTTATCATTGATAATTTAAAAAAAAAATTCATGGGTGGCCTTCTTAAGAGAAAAATCAAAGGCCTTTGAAAAGTTTAATAAATTTAAGGACATTGCTGAGAATGAGATTGATTCTAAAATAAAGTGTATACGGTCTGAGAATGGTGGTGATTTTACTTCCAAATAGGTTGATGAATTCTGCAAAGAATAGGGCATCAAAAAAAAATTTACCATTGTAAAGACTCCATAGTAGAATGGATTGAAAAGACTCCATAATAGAATGGAGTAGCAAAGGTAGTCAACAGAGTAGTTCAATAATTGTCTAGAGCTAAGATGGGAGAAAGAGGTATACCACAAAGATTTTGGGTTGAAGCCATTCCCACAAAAATTGTGATTTTAAACAAGGCACACTTCAGACCAAATAGTGACAAAACCCCATATGAGCTTTGGTATGGAAAACCTGCTATATTCAATCATTTCAGAGTGTTTGTAAGCAAGTATTATATAAAGAAGAATGGTGAAAATCTTGGCAAGTTTGATGCAAGAGTTGATGAATAATAATACAAGAAAAATAATTGATTACATAGATGTTAAAGTTGATGTGCACATTGAATTTGAAGACAAACAACCAACAAATGTCAATACTATTGATCCAGTCAACCATGATGAGAAGGTTAATGATCCATTTATAGATGAAGACATTGAAGAACCCTTTAGTCCACAATCCAAAGATCCTACAAGATATGTGAAAAAATACCACCCAACTGACCAAATTATTGGTGACTTGAATACATGTGTCCAAACAAGAAGAAGGCTAATAAACTCCCCTACTCAAGCACATGTAGCTTTGTTATCTATGATGGAACCAAAGGATTTATCTCAGGCCAGCCAATATGTCAATTGGTAAAGGCCATGAACAAAGATTCTTATCACATCAAGAAAATCACACATGGTAGCTTGCTCCAAGACCATCATATAAGAACATTATTGGCACGAACCGGGTCTTCAGGAACAAATTGAATGAACATGGTGAAGTGGTAAGAAACAAAGCAAGGTTAGTTTGCAAGGGCTATGCACAAATTTAAGGTTTGGATTTATATGATACCTTTGCGCATGTTGCATGATTAGAAATAAATCGCATGTTATTGGCTTTTGCTTGTTTTTAAAAATTTAAGATATAGCATATGCATGTCAAATATGCCTTTTTAAATGGAGAATTGCAAGGAAGAAGTCTATATTGAGCATCCTGATTGTTTTCAATTATCATATGAATATGATTATGTTTGTTGGCTGAAAAATTCCTTGTATGGTCTTAAGCAAGCCCCAAAGGCTTGGTATTCTAGGTTGGATGGTTACTTGCAGAAGTGTGGTTTTAAAAGAGGCACAACTGATAGTAATTTGCATGTGAAATCAAATGATGAAAAATTGTTAGTGGTGGTTGTCCACACAGATGAAATTATTTTTACAAGAAATTCAACATATCTAACTTGTTATTTTTTGGCTGATATGAAGGCCAAATTGAAGAAGTCTATGCTTGGAGAACTTTCTTATTTCCTTGATCTTCAACTACATAATTTTCAAAGGGAATTTTTATCTCACAAAGCGAGTATCTCAAGGAAGTTTTCAAGAAATTTGGTATGGAAGAATGTTATTTGGTAAGCACTCCAATGGTTACAGGTTGTAAACTTAGCAAGATTGATGAATCACCATTGGTGGATCATACTTTATATAGATATATTATTAGAAACCTCTTATTCTTGACAACCTCTAGACCAAACATCGTGTAAGAAGTTGGTATTTTCGGAATATTTCAAGTAGCCCCAGACAAATTCATCTCCTAGCAACAATGAGTATTCTCAGATATCTAAGAGCCATAATGGACTATGGACTTTGGTACCACAAAGGTAAATATTTTTCACTAACTATTTTTACTGATGTTGAATGGGTGGGTGATGCAGATGATTGAAAAAACATTAGTGGTGGTGCATTCTTTCTTAGTGAATGCATTGTTTCATAGTTAAGCAAGAAGCAAGCTTCAATTTCTCTCTCTACTCTTGAAAGCAACAAATTATTGTTGCACTCAGCTATTATGTATGAAGAAAAAATTACAAGATGTATAAGTGATATTTGATCAGCTAATACCAATCATTTGTGATAATAAAAGTGCAATCAACATGTCCAAGAACCATGTTTTCCATTCAAAGACAATGCATATTCCAATCAAGTACCTCCTCATTAGAGAGAAAGTTGCAAATCAGATTGCAAAGTTGGAGTATGTATCTACAAAAGAGCATGTAGCTAATATATTTAACAAACCTCTCCCATGAGATCAATTTGAGTACTTGTTATAGCGTCTGCAACACCCTCCAAAATTTTGGCTTGCAGTCAATTTTCGGAGCCTTCCTTTGTCTTTCCTTTGATTGTTGCAAACACTTAAGTTCATTTCATGAGCTTTCCTACAGTCCTTTGACACCTTTTGCCTGTTGGATTAACTATCGTATTTTTGCATGTTTGACTATTTTTCCATGCTTCCAGACCCTTTCGGGTAGTTTTGAAGGTTGGTCTTTATGTATACGAGTTTTCCTATCTATGTAAACACTTGTCGCACTCATACACAAAGTTTTGAGAACTGTCGAACAAGTGTCGTCACGGTCGACCTAAAGTCTATCTCAAGTGTCACACTTGTCACTTCTTGCTATGAGACAGTCACATAGAGGGTTATTCTTTGTCTTGTTGTTCTGATGGCCTATGTTGTTGTGTTGTCGAAGTATGCTAAGTGTGTGATCACAAGTTCGAGTTCTTCATGAGTTCATCTTCCTCTCGCACTTAGCCATTTTTCCGAATAACTTCCCGACCAGGCACTTCAACCTAATTGGACCCCAACTGAACTGTGCAATGCATAGTCTTAGCCCTTAGTGATGTGAACTTACTGCCTAGAACTATGCAGTGTGCAGTCACTGTCCCTAGGGTAGTTTCACTATGCAATTCTAGAGCTCATCAACTTCCCTTAACCCCTACAATTGCGCAATAGTTCCTCCTATTCTAACTTAAAATGTTTACTTTGCACTTTCAGTCCTCAAGCTTCTCCCCTTGCCTGTTGGAACCCCACAATGAGTAGAGAAACCAACCTCCCTTGGCCTCCACAACTGTGCATAAGTGTCCCTAGTTTCCTCCCTCATCCATAGCTCACTAGCCTCAAGAACTGCACATATTTGTCCTCCGGGTCTCTCTGCTACCCAATCCCCCTTGCCTCCTGAAACTATGCAATTTTTCCTCTCAAGGCCCCATTCCATGGCCTCCACTTCCTGCTTGAACTGCACAATTTTTTCCTTCAGTGGTCACTGCACAGATTTTTCCCTCAGTGGTCACCATGAAAATTTTTCCCTTAGTGGTCACTGTGCAAATTTTTCCCTGAGTGGTCACTGTGCAAATTTCTCCTTAGTGTCACTATGCAATTTTTTCCCTCAATGGGCACTGCGCAAATTTTTCCCTCGGTCGAAACTACGCAAATTTCTCCCTCGGTGGTCACTACGCAAAAGTTTCCCTCAGTTTGGCCTGAGCCACGAACTACACAAAATTTTCCCTCAGTCTAGCTTGAGCTGCGTACTACGCAGTCTCAATGATCAAGCTTGAACCCTAACTGCTTGAACTACACAATCTTGACTCCTAGTGGCCATTGCACAATTTATTTCCCATGTGGGGACTATGCTAAAAAGTTCCTTAGTGAAGCCTAAGTTTCATTCTGTGCAGTCTTAGTGATCAAGCCCCTCTCCCTGTCACTTGGAACTGCACAATGTGCAGTTACTAGGCCCTCTCTCCTAGCCTATCATTTGTCTCAGGCTCAGTTCATGGATAATAATGAATCATCTTAAGATAGGGAGTTTTTCGATACATGTCATCCCATCATGTGTGAATTGCGGGAAGAGGTACACTACCATGTCATGGAGAGATTAGGAAGAAGGAGAAGAAGGAGGAGAGCATGCCTACAGACTCACTTGTAGTTGAACGAACAAGTGGACCTACCAAGAGAAAGCAAAAGGAACACAAGTGTGTAACCACTTTCCAAGATCGAAGATCATTGAAGACCCCACATTGTTAAGATATGAGGAGGAGAAGAGAAAGCATATCCAAGAACACATCCATCACTCAGGAGTAATAGTGACTTGACATTGCCACATCATCAAACTAGTCCATGCCAACAGTGTCATGTCAAGCCATGTCATGAGTTGTCATATGCCACATCACTATTGTGGGCTATGTTCATTGTAAATCAAATGTATTGTAAAGTGAAATTCCAATGAACACATGTGAATATGAAGAGTCATGTAGGTTGAAAATTAATAGGAAGTTGAATAGTCATGAGGGTAGTCAAAGAGTCATAAGGGGTAAGCATCACCCCTTTGGTTATATATACCCCCTCATTGTATGAGCAAAGTAATTTTCACCTTGGCTCCTCCCACAAAGCATTAGAGAGATCAGGTAGTTCTTTGAGGAGTAAGGAGCGGCTTCAATGTCCACTATTAAGGGCTAGTGATGTAAAATGTAAATATGTGTCTTGGAACTTTTGCTAATTACAAAAGCATTTTAAGGCATACACGTTTCCATACATGATTTATGGATGTTTGTAAGACTATTCTATGAATGTTTGTATTTCATGTTTGCTTTCACATGTACTAAAATAGTTGAACTATTTCAGTTGTTTTAGTTCTTATCTTGTTGGGAATGTGATGTAATGGTTATCACTATTGTCTCATCCTTGTGGACTATTCCGTTGGATATTAGACAAACCTTTCCTTGCTCATCGGTTATAATGACCGTCACATCCAATGTGGACTATTCTATTGGATGGTAGGCAAACCTTTCCTTGTTTATTGGTTGTAACGATTGTCGCATTTGCTGTGGACTATTCCATTAGATGTTGGACATGCCTTTCTGGTTCTTATGTGTCTCTTCCTCGGTGGTACTATTACCTCTCACTTAGAGGCTCACTTTTCTCCCCCCCTTTTGCATTAAGATGACCTAGATAGAGTTGCGTTGCACACTCACCAGACACACTAACCTTGTTGTTCAAAGATACGATTTCATCACTCTCCTATGTTGACAGCTAGAGCCAAGGCATATCTTTGAAGATTTGGCAACCAGGCCTTGATACCAGATGGGACTCTTACACCAAAAGGTGTGAGGTCTAGTTGGGAATTCATATTGGAGAGATCCCCTTGGTTGAAAAATTTCCAACATCATCAACAAATGGCGCTAGAAGGAGGGCCAGATGAAAGATGAGCCCATTGCATCTGGTTTGAATCTCTTATCTAAAATGGATCATACACAAATCGTACTCCCGGGGTGTTTTTCCAATTTTTCCCTTCATCAATTTTCACTCCCTGATGAGCCTCTCAATCACTTATCCCAGTTAAAATTTGATGGTGATGATGGAACATCCATAACTGAGCATATTTATGATTTTCTTAAATTTTTTGAATCTTATGAAATCGACGATGAAGAGTTTTCTTGTGTGCTTTTCTTCCTCACCCTTGAAGGTCATGCTAATTGGTGATGCCATACCTTGCCACTTGCTTTCGTTCATTCCCTTCATCATTTCCTCAGGGAGCTCCATCAAGCTTTTGATAAGTATAACTATTGAGATGTTTATGGGAGAATAAATCTCTTAAGAATGGAGCCTAATGAATCAATTGAGAATTTTTCTAATCGATTCCTTCACCTTTGCTATGAAATTCTGGAAGAAGATTTGAATTGGAATTTCTTGAAACAAGAGTTTGAGTGCTTGGTTCTTATCACTTCACACGTTGAACCTGAACCCCCTGATTTTTCTGCGTCCCCAACTCTTGTGAATCATGGGACACCTCTAATTTCAGAGGACAAATTTACCGTCCCTTTTGTTCTTTGTCCTCCTCCTTTTCTAGTTCCAATAGGGGTGCCTCTCTGCGATGGTAACAAAGTTGAAAAGTACACAAATCAAATTCCCAATCCATCTTCTCATTCTTCTCCTACCTTTCATGACTCAGATTCAATGGATGAAATTCTGGAATGGCTTATGATGCCTATGACGAAGACTAACTCCTCCACTCTACAAGATGATGTCACTATTCGTAACTCGAGTCTCGAATCTGATTTGGATTTCTACCATCCTCTATCATCTACATGCCATGATTCGTTTTACCATGATCCACTTGAGCAATCTGTTTCACAAGCTAGTCTTCACATTCTCTTGATTCTCAAGCTGTTGGCCCAGATTGCGATTAGGTACAAAGCAGTCACTCTACACAGGTAGAGGAGTAGGAAGGTGAAGGTTCTTTCAATATTTCTTATGTTTTTCAAGATCCTTCCTATCAAGATGATGCACATCCACTCTTGGATGATTTTCAATCTGCCAATCTCGGTAGTGAATCAAATGTAATCAATTATTTTAATCAACCCACAACCTTGGGAAATAATAATTCTAATGATGATGAATCAATTTTTGTATGGCGTGACGAATTCCCAAACACATCACGTGATATTTCAATTTCTCATGAAGATTTTATTTTAGATCTAGAATCTAGTTCGGTAAAAGAAGATGTTCATATCGAAACTTGCCCTTCACCTCACTATCCCTTGTGTCCTACTATTTACAACACATCTGCTTGGGACAAAGATACTCCATGCTCTTCATTTTCTTCATCCGATGAGTTATCCCCTCGATTGACACAAGGCGGTGAGGTTTTCCATGATGAAATTGAAAACAGTGAAATCATAGAGTACCCTTCCCATTCCCCGTCATCTCTTCTCCTGCATGAAGACAACTTTTTAAATCAGCTTGCTCATGAAATATCACCGATTCATTTGTCTTTGAATACGTTATCGGAAGAGCCTCTCTAATTGAGTAATTTGATTATTGAAGTTGAAAACTCTGGTGATACCTGTGAAAGAGATGATTGCCATCTGGTGAGCAGTTTTGAAATCAACAATAGCAGCTATCCTCAAACCATTCATGATCTGGTTCAAGCTTCAAAATGTGATTCTACAATCTTGGAAAGTTCTGGGACCTGCCAGGAGGCGAGGCACTTCAACTTCTATTGATGGTTATGTTAGGATCTCGCGAATCTGTTCATCTGTCTTCATGCGAATCTCTCACATCAAACTTGGGTGGGGAATGTGCATCCCTCATAGAGTCATGGAATTGTGAAGTTGATTATCTCAAGGACTATTTTTTCTTGAAGGAATCATACTTATCGAAATTATCCCTTAATGGTCAGCTCCTTGGTCTTCTTTCGAATTTCATATTGCAAATTTGTCCTCTCATCACACCAGAAATCTCCTTGAGTGATGATGGATTCACAAGTTGTCACATGAATTAAGTTCTTCTCCATTCACCATGTCCCAACTTGTCTCATGCATTCATAGTGCTAGCATCATTTTTAAACTCTTTTGATGACTACGATGCTTGTACAATTTGTCACCAATTGCAGGAAGGTGGTTTGTCATATCTGGCTCGAAAGGAATTTGGTTCGATTATTTCAAGCATTCACAAGATTGTTCAAATTGATTTATCTTCATTTATTGTAAACTGGGAATCTGATGCTTCAACTAGCTCATCTAATCATTTATCTATCTTGGGTGACTGTCATTCAACTTACCATTTTCCCATCAACACATCCAATGACAATTATTCCAATCCCCTTGATCTTCATTGTTTAACATCTCTCTATTCAAATTTTTGTCAAGCAGGTGAGGTACTTTAGCCTTCATTGGTGGTTATGGCAAGTCCTCATTGTCTTGACATGACTATCGAGTATGATTGGATCTATTTTCCCCTACAAGATTCTCAGCATAATCCCACACTTTTAATTGAAAACTCATATTTTCAAAGTTTTCAAGAGGACAATCATGAATTTTACTATCCCATCACTAAATGACTGGAACAATCTTACCTGGCAAGATTTTTAGCAAACATCAAGTTCCAATCTTTTCTCACGCTTGCTTAGGTGCTCAATGTAGATGAAGACACGTCCGCAAGGAGTTTCCGAGGTTTGTTAAAAAATGGTATTCATAAAAAATGTAAGCATGTGAGTTGGATAAAAGTAGTGTTTGTGACACACCTGTCCACCCACAAGCAAGACCTTCCTTTTCTTGTGCAAGTTTTTCAAGTTTTTATATCTTATGTTGCACATCATTTTCTATCTATTTTAATTATTCCTATCTATTTTAATTATTCCTATCTTTGTGGATGCAGGTCAGGAACAATCACTTTGGCTTCAATAGAAATTTCATTTCACATGACCCTGACCTTCTCGATGTTAGGCTAAGGTAGGATTAGCTACATCTTAGTTCTCCCTTCCTTGCACTCTTCTTGCACTCGTTCCCTGCAACTTGTCCTAGTTTTCTTATTCTGGTTCTACATCATGTTTACTTTAGTCATTTTGTTCTCTTGTCTTCTAATTTTGTTTCCCGGTTCTGTGCTTTCTTTCTTGTGAGTTTTCCTTTTCTTTTCATCATGAAATTAATTGTTGTTCCTTACTGCGTTGTGGCTTCCGAGTGTGTGTGTGGTTGAAGTTCAAAGAGTCTTGTGACACTGCAACACTTTGCTAGTCTTTTATCTGTCTTCCTTGTGTTGGTTGCATATTTTGGCCGTTGAAGTTCTGATGGAAAATATGATCCATCTGTAGGGAGAGTTTTGGTCCAACCATGAAACTATGTCTAGTCTAGAAGCTTCATGCCTATACTCAGTTTTCTGCTTTGGTGTTTTCAAGCCTATCCAATTAGTAGAAATGGAGAAGGGGAAAAATTTAAACGAGAAAACCTAAATCATAGGTATTTATATGCTTCTCTAAAGGAACAACCTCTCCTTATCTCAATAAGTCGGGACCCCTCTTCCACCCCAAAATAAATAAGTGTTGATGCACATTTCTCTTTCAATAAATAAATAAAGGTGAAAGAAGAGAAAGGCTTCCTACGCATAAAGGTGAAGCAAGCAACTCCACCGGGGTACTTTCCAGGATCTTTGGTAGTGGAGCAATGTTTGTGTTCCTACGTGACTCTGCCAGGATATTTTCCATGCCTATTGGTAGCAGAGCAACACCAGAAATGAAAAACTATACTCTGAAAATATTAAGCTCGCGAGTTAAACTACCCTTCCCAATCTGAAACATTGTGATTATGTTGAACCTTATGTTGTTCTCAACTGAGAAGGTATAGAGGAGGTCGTATCTACCCATGGGGTAAGTGGGGAAGCCAAAGTAACCTACATGATGAATCAATACTCCCCGAAGGATCAAGGCCCTGCACAAAAGAAACTAACCAAGAAAGAGAAGCTAGAATTCAACCAATGTGTCACCAAGTGTTGTAGCGACTACAACAACCTCCAAAATTTTGGCTTGCACTCAAATTTTGGAGCCTTCCTTGGTCTTTCCTTTGATTGTTGCAAAAAATTAAGCTCATTTTAGGAGCTTTCCTAAGGTCCTTTAACCCCTTTTTCTTGTTGGATCAACTGTCGTCTTTTGCAATGTTTGACTGTTTTTCCATTCTTACAGACCTTTTATGGCAATTTCAAAGGTTGATCTTTGTTTATACATGTTTTCCTAGCTATGTAAAC
This sequence comes from Pinus taeda, assembly GCA_000404065.3. Lineage (NCBI taxonomy): Eukaryota > Viridiplantae > Streptophyta > Pinopsida > Pinales > Pinaceae > Pinus > Pinus taeda. The sequence goes on from APFE031471854.1 coordinate 66,231, forward strand.
ACCCGTCGCACTCATACACAAAGTTTTGAGCACTGTAGTACAAGTGTTGTCAGAGTCGTCCTTAAGTCTATCTCAAGTGTCACACTTATCACTTCTTGTTATGAGACAGTCACATAGAGGGGTTATGCTTTGTCTTGTTGTTCTAGTGGCCTATGTTTTTATGTCGTTGAAGTATGCTAAGTGTGTGATCACAAGTTTGAGTTCTTCACGAGTTCATCTTCCTCCCACACCTAGCCATTTTTCCGAAATATCTTCCCGACCGAGAAAATCAGCTTCACCGAACCTCAACTGAACTATGCACTGTGTAGTCTTAGCCCTTAGTCATGTGATCTTGCATCCTAGAACTGTGTAGTGTGCAGTCAATGTCCCCTAGGGCAGTTGCACTATGCAATTCCAGAGCTCAATAGCTTCCCTTCATCGCCAGAATCGCGTAGCAGTTCCTCCCAGTTTGACTTGAACTGCGCACTTCGCACTTTCAGTCCTCAAGCTTCTCCCCTTGCCTGCTGGAACCCCACAATGTGAAGAGAAACCAACCTCCCTTGGCCTCCAAAATTGCGAAAAAGTGTTCCCAGTGTCCTCCCTCAGCCAGAGCTCACTGACCTCAAGAACCGCATAGATATATCCTCCAAGTATCTTTGTTGCCCAGTCCCCCTTGCCTCTTGAAACTGCAGAGTTTGTCCTCCCAGGGCCCCATCCCGCAGCCTCCATTGCCTGTTTGAACTACACAATTGTTTCCTTAGTGGTCAATGCACAAATTTTCCCCTTAGTGGTCACTGTGCAAATTTTTCCCTCAGTGGTCATTGCGCAAAGTTTTCCCTCAGTGGTCACTACGCAAATTTTTCCTTCAGTGGTCACTGCACAAAATTTTCCCTCAGTGGTCACTGCACAAATTTTTCCCTCAATGGGCACTACGCAAATATTTCCCTGAATGGTCACTCCGCAAATTTTTCCCTTAGTGTTCACTGTGCAAAAATTTCCCTCAGTCTGGCCTGAGCTGTGCATTGCATAGTCTTAATGATCAAGCTTGAACCCTGACTGCCAGAAATGCACAATCTTGACTCCTAGTGGCCATTGCGCAATTTGTTTCCCCTGTGGGGACTGTGCTGAAAAGTTCCTTAGTAAGGCCCGAGTTGTGCTCTGTGTAGTCTTAGTGATCAATCCCCTCTCCCTGTCACCTAGAACTATGCAGTGCACAGTTACTGGGCCTTGTTTCCCAAATTATCACCTATCCTGGGCTTAGTTCATGGATAATAATTCATCATATTAGGATAGGGAGTTTTTGGATATAAGTCGTCCTGTCATGAGTGAATTGCAGGAATAGGAACACTATCAAGTCATGGCGAGATGAGGAAGAAGGATAATAAGGAGGGAAGCATTCCTAAAGACTTACTTGTCGCTGAATGGACGAGTGGACATACCAAGAGCAATAAAAAGGAACACAAGTGTGTAACCACCTTCCAAGATCGAAGATCATTGAAGACCCCACATCGTTAAGCTATGCGGAGGAGAAGATAAAGCATATCCAAGAACACATCCATCACTCAACAACAATAGCACTTGACATTGCCACATCATCAAACCAATCCATGTTAACAGTGTCATGTCAAGCCATGTCACGAGTTGTCATGTGCCACATCACTATTGTGGGCCATGTACATTGTAAATAAAATGCATTGTAAAGTCAAAGTCCAATGGACACACATGAATATGAAGATTCATGTAATTTGAGAAGTCATAGGAAGTTGAATAGTCATGAGGGTAGTCAAAGAGTCACAAGGGGTAAGAAACGCCCCTTTGGTTATATATACCCCCTCATTGTATGAGCAAAGGACTTTTCACTTTGGCTCCTCTTGCAAAGTATTAGAGAGATCAGTTAGTTCTTTGAGGAGAAAGGAGTGGCTCGAATGTTCCAGTACTGGGCCTAGTGATGTACAATGTAAATATATGTCTTAGAACTTTTTCTTAATTATAGAAGCCTTTAAAGGCCAACACATTTCCATGCATGACTTATGGATGTTTGTATGACTATTATGTGAATGCTTGTATTTCATGTTTTCTTTCACATGTACTAAAATAGTTGAACTATTTCGGTTGTTTTAGTGCTTATCTTGTTGGGAATGTGCTATAATGGTTGTCACTTCTGTCTCATCCTTGTGGACTATTCTGCGAGATGCTAGATAGGCCTTTCCTTGCTCATAAGTTATAACAACAGTCACATCTGTCGTGGACCATTCCACTGGATGGTAGACATATCTTCCCTTGTTCATTGGTTGTAATGACTGTCACATCCACTATGGACTATTCCGCTAGATGTTGGATAGGCCTTTTTGGTTCATGTGTGTCTCTTCCTGGGTGGTACTATTACCTCTCACTTAGAGGCTCACTTTTCTCCCCTCTTTTGCAGTAAGAGAACCTAGACACAGTTGTGTTGCACACTCATCATACACACTCACCTTGTTGTTTGAAGATATCATTGCATCACTCTCCTATAATAATAGCTAGAGCCAAAGTAGATCTTTGATGATTTGGAAACCAAGCCTTTATACGAGATGGGACTCCTACACCAAACAGTGGGAGGTCTAATTGGGACTTCATACTGGGGAGATCCCCTTGGTTGACAAATTTCTAGCACCGTCAACAATACTTAAGGAAAAGAATGGGAGTATTTCCTCTTACCTCCCTCTACTAGATATTCCTCAAAAGGAAAAAAGGAAGCTAACAAGCACTCAACATATTAAAAGTAAGTTTCCCGGTCCACATGATCAATAAGACAAGGGGAGAATATTATTTTCTATGTCATTTATCACAAAGGAGGAGAAGTACACAAAGGGAGAGATATAATAAACACATTCATTCAATGAGTGTCCAATGTTTTTGGTGTTGCCATCAATGCCAAAGGGGGAGAATGTTGAAAATATGTTGGAATTGATGTCAAATGAGTGGCACAACTCAAGAATTTCCAAGCAAAATGGTGAAGCAAATTGATCAAGAATCATAAAATTTGGAGGGCCCATTTTCAATATAAAATTTCATATTAGAATCACTTGGAAACTATCAGACAGATAGTTCTTGGAAAGATCTTTCCAATGGTATATTGAAGTCTAAAAAATGCTTCCTAGATCAAAAGATATCACTAGTATAAGTTTTGAGGACAAAAATCAAAGATTTTCCCTCAACACAGTCAGCATATCGGTGACAAGGAAACCACATAGGAACACACGAGGACCAATGAAAAGATTAGGAAGGAAAGCATAGGTCCCCTCTTGGGACACATCACCTAGCAGATTCTCCCCGATGGGATTTGAGGGAGACTACAAGTTTAAATCACGGGGATGAGAATTGGGGGGTGACTAGGAAAACCACATTAGCAGTGGAGGAAACACTGATTGGTGGAAGTCAACAAGCATGGGAGACCCCATGGAAACATCAACTCGATTATTCATTCCTAGTGGAATATGAGGGAGACAGCAAGTGATTTCCAAGGATAGGTGAAGTGGGGTGACTAAGCAAGCAACATGGCTAAGTGCACAATTGGTGAAAGGGAAGATTTGGTGAGCAAAGAGACTACACCTGACACATCACCCCAACAAGTTCTCCCTGATGTTATCCATAACACCTCCGAGTTTTATTCCCAAGGAGACAAGATTAGGGAAATGGGAAAATTCTTGTCATTTGCTGCAAAGACTTCCCGCCCCGACTAGAAGCTAATGAAAGATGTTTTTTTTCACATTTTGGGTCAAATTTTTAATAAAGAAAATCATGAAAAAAATAAGTTTGGGATCCCCTTCTGCCGCACGATGACATGGAATTTGGCTACATGGACAAGTCAAAGTAGGAAATATGACATGATTTGATTGGATAATAGATATGACATGGAGACATGGTGGTAGATGATGTCAACATGACATGTAACAATAAGGACGTGACCATGTGGCATGCAGATTTGGTGTTTTTGGGTGTCCAAGTGGGCTAAAAATGGGTCACACATGGCACCAATCAGTGAGTGACATGTGGCAAGGTGATAGATATAAGTGGAAGACTGGTTAGTAGTGAGGACATGTCATCTCGCTCCCTGGAAGTCCAGGCACCCCGACAATTTCTAAATGAGCTACAAGTTAAATCTCCAGGATGACAAGGCTCTAGAACAACTTGGCATATAAAACTAGCGAGTGACAAACCAACCAGAAATGACACAGTGGATAAGTGGTGGTCCCGTTGGAACACATCACCTTGATGGAATGAACCCAAGAGTTTTCGAGGTTGCACAAGTTTTAAACATCGGGGAGATAAATTCAAGTCACAGTGGCATACAGGTTGGTGGGTGATGGGGAGTGACAGACCAATTAGAAAGCGATCCCACTAGGACTTGTAATCCAAATAGATAAATCCTAGAAGAAAAATGAAGGTGCTCCTTTGAGTTTTTTCTAGGAAAATAACGCTGTGGGGCTAAGGTAAGTTCTAGGACACGATCTAGTGCATGGTTTTATGACCAGGGGCGATGCTGATCTATAGTCTTGATTATAAATCTGGGGACTACCAGTGCTCTCTAGGACATGGTTATATGGTGTTTATGTGACCACGAACATAAGCCTATGAGTGTTGTTATGAATGAGTCAACAACTTTTGGCATGTTGTGCCAAATGTGGTGGATTTCACCAAACTGGAAATGTGTTAAATGCTTGGATAATGCACATGAACAAGTTGGCAGTTGTTTTGCTGGCATGGAAGAATTGGGTGGAATATTTGGCAGTTTATCCAAATTTGGCAGTCAACTAAATTTAGAAAGTCATTGCTAAACCCTAATATTTTCAAAATGGAAAATTTTGGAAGTTTAACTCAGTTTTTATACAAAGATAGTAGAGCAAAGTATGAAGACAATATGAACACATTAAGAAGACTTAACAAAAGTGGTTGATGAATTGAAAATATGAATTCATGCAAGTTAAAGAGCTGAACTTAATTAAAAGGTTCAAATCTAAAAATATCAATCCTAATTCTTTAGAAGAAAAATTGAATTAGTAATAATGTTGTTGTTGTTGGTGTGTGTAGTGAATTGATCAGTGACCACAGATTATTAAAGGTGGTTTTATGGTGATTAGGGTGTGTGATTGGGGAGAGATTTATTTGTTTTATGAAAGAGAGGGGCTTTTATGATTTGAGTTTGAAAATGGAATGAAAGATGAATCAAGTAGGTTAAGCAAGTGGCGGCTTGAAAATAAGGGGTTGTAGCTCCTTCCAGTAGTGGTTGGTAAACAATCAAGGGTTTGAGATCCTTCCAATAGTGGCTAGTAAATAATCAAGGGTTCGAGCCCCTTTCAATGGTAGATGATAAATCAAGGGTAGTAGCTCCTTTTAGTGTTAGTTGATAAACTAGGGGTAATATCTTCGTTCAATAGTAGTTGATAAATTAGGGAATAGTAGATTCCTTTTGGTTGGAGCCAGAAAACTTTGTAAAATCAAGTTGAAGGTTGTCTTTGTAAAATAAATTGAAGAATCTATGTGTTTAATATGTGCTTCTTGTGTGTTGAATCTTGTGATGCTTATATTAATGGTAGCTAAAGTGTTTATTGGGTTCCTAGTATTCTTTACTTTGAGAAATAAAGTTTTAAATTTCTCACAATATTGATTCACTCCCCTCTCAGTATTTTCCTCATTTCTAACAATAATTACTAAGTCTATAATGTGGTAAACTTGTGTTAATTTTCTAGGTAGAATTCCTCTAATAATTTCTCCTTTATTGCCTCATGTAAGGTGGGAGCTTGCTAGTGTGGGACTTGAGGGGTGCTTGGAAGAATCCCAGGGGAAACTAGAACTCTTGGATCTATAGTTCTCTAATATTTCCTATCAATTTTGTGCTAGAATCCCAAGAAGAATAGTGGCACAACCAATGGACTACAAAGGCAGAGGAGTGGTGCATTACCCTAGGTTGTGTAAGATGCGGGACGTGGGATTGTAGTTATAGAGGTTTCTAGAGTTGGTACTTGGCCTAGTACTTGGTACCATCTATATGGTCATAGTTGGATCTAGGTGGGCCTTTGCTCCAGTGGAGACATAACCCCAATTTGTGGGCAAACCACCACTAAGAGATTTAGAATAGTGAGGTCTATGTATGGGTGGAATGTTTGAGGTTTGTAGCTAGTCAATGAATTACATAAGATAAATGCATACATTATGTCCTTAAATGCTTAATGATGTGTTATTTCATATGTATACATGATGTTTGCATATTTTGTGTTATGCACATTTATATTTCCATAATGAACATGTCAAGTGATGCATAACATGAAAAGATTCCATTAGACATTAATGGCAGATGCACATTATGATACAAGAGTATTTAAATAGAAGAAATTAATATGATAGTTCTCCAAAAATATTACAAGTTAGTTAAAATGATGCTAAATATCATTAGTGCATGTTGTGAATGATTTTAATAAGGGAAAATATGTATACCATCATTGGATGTTTCCATATGACATACTCTTTTACACAGTTTATGAGAGTTGACCATGAGTATAATTGATAGATAATGGACCAACTTCTTAGTGGACATGCAATTGATGGGAAATAGATTCTTGTATATGGAAGAAGAACATGTCATTTTCATTGATTATCTGAATTGAGTTGAATTTCAAAACATACATGGAAATAGAGATAGGATTGAGTGGCAATGTTCCTTAGCTATGTGGTTGGGGGGTGTTACCCTTTCCCAACTACTTTTTTACATTTGCTAAGGTTGATTCCCCACTACATATATCATGATATATGTAATTTGGGGTGGATTAAAATAATAATTATTCACGACTTTGACCTCCTTGGCCCCTCTCATCCCCCTCTCATGGAGTCATAGTCCCCCATACTCTCTTCACCCCCTATAATATATCAAAAAGTGTATTCTAATTAGTAATATGATATACAATGTGTACAATACATAAATATCATCTAACTCACTAGCTTATAATATAGTATTATGTATAATTACATTACTAAAATCAAGGTGCTATAAAAGATGGTAAGACATACTAATGAATGATAAGATAAATTTCCAAAGAGAATGAAATGTTTGAGGTGCTTAAGAGATTTAGGAATTATAACTTGAGGCTTCCATGGCTTTAGCCTAGTAGGCCAACAAGTGGTTATAACATTATTTTTCAGAGAGAGGGATAGAAAGGGAGAGAGAACACCTTTCTGCCTTAATTGTATTATGTAATTATGTATAAAATGAATTGCATGATCCCTTGTGTATATATATCAGTGAATTCTTCACAATGGTTAATATGTCTTTGAATAGGGGCATTGATATGAGTATGGGAAATTCTCATGCATGAGGAATTGAGTTAGATGAAGCTTATATACTTAGTGTTTATGAAGTATAATTCATGTACTAAGATATGCAAACTTTTTCTTATTTTCCATGATTGTAGTTTGTTACTATTGTGAATGAACTAGATGTCAAGAAGATTTGGTCACGTTGCTTGTGTGAATAATATATCTATAACATATATGATTTGATCCATTGTGTAGATTTTTTTTTCATAAGGGTTGAATCCCTCTTTGCGTAATGAGTTTAATAGTTGAACAAAATATTCAACCTCATTGGTGTCAATTGTGCTTAGATGGTATGGTGCATGTGTTACATTGCATTATGAATTAACCTACAACCATCAAGTCATTTTTAAAGTGATCCATCAATGGAGTTGGTTATGATCTTTTGATACAAGTATTTTTCAAGAGAAGCAAGAGCTTCAAACTCATATATGTTCACTAGGTTTAATCTACTTCATGTGTGCGTTATGGTGCATCATGACTTAACTCGTTTCCATTGAATCAATTTAAAGTGATATGAGCCTTCACTATGAGTTTTTGTCACAATTATCATGGAATTAATAAACCCGTATTGATGTCTTCACAACTTAAGCCTCTTATCATTTTGATAACAATTACCTCTCCTATAAAGAGAACCAATCTTCTTTGAAATGATAAAATAAATTCTTCACCATATTAAAACCTTGTGTCATTCACCACTACCAATTCAATCATCGCAAAATTTATTCACATATTCCTAAATTATATAAATGTTAAATTCTCAAATTTGTTCAAATCAAATTCATGCCCAATAGAAAATATATTACTAACTACATACAATTTACTGTAATACTATACAAATTCACATTTTGAAATTCCATATTAAAAATATTAAATATTTTACCAAAAATTAAAATATATAATATTATAAAAATAATTTCTAAATCATTTAAACCAAATATATAATATTATAAAAAATAATTTTCAAATCATTTAAACCAAAGAAAAGATAATATTAAATTATCATTTAAGATATTCTCATACGAAAACAACATTCCTTTCGATGATCACAATTATTTTACTACATCAATCAACATTTAATGATTAAAATAATACCACCTCTAAACAAGCTCCCATATAATAGACTACATCTCATCTCTTTAACTTTGAAAACGGTATAGAGAAACATTCCTAACCTCAAGTTTTCCACCATATATGCTTATTGGTTAAAGCATATCTATGTTTTATGGTTAGTAAATGGTTTTAAATAATAATGTAAATACATTATCAAAATTATAATTATAATATAATAATATATTATATTATTAATTAATTAGATAGATTTTTAAGGGAACATATTTTTTTAGGGTGGGAGCATATTTCTTTGTTTTTTTATGTTTTCGGGAAAGCTTCAAGGAAAATCTCGGGGAAAGTTGCTCCATGTCTTTTTGGGGAATATAAGGAAATGTCAGTGAAATGTTTCCATGGTGAGGGAACGCGTTCCCCTGTAAGGAGGCAGGAAGACACATGAGGATGATGGTTTTGTACATTGCTACCAAAGACCCTTTGAACCCAACTTTTTTTTAAAAGGCAATGATTTGTGACAAGAAATCCTAGTGTTTGACCATATTACCCTATTAATGTTATGTAATTCATGGTAATGTGACGTTCTCATTTATTTTTCATTTTCAATTTTTTACTTAATTTTTTAACATTACCATGAAATGACTTAGGATGTTTGACAGTGGTTCTAACCTCATTGGATTTCGTATGGAGAAAGTAGAATTTTAGATCTCACTCAAAATCCAGCAAACTTAATAGTTTTCCAGGATTTCAAGATTGGGGGGATTGTAATGCTCCATTGGATTTTGTCATGTACGAGGGTATGGAACTAGTATTTTATCAAGAGCACCAATCTCTCTATGTACTTTGATGTTAGTGGCATTGGTTGTCAAACTGCTCTATCATGAACCAACTAAAAAAATATCCATTACACAAACAAAATATTGACTTGACATGTTATGTTTTTTCTATCTTATTTTAATGCTTAGAGGGTGATATTGATGATCAATATCCCAATATAGGAAATGATTTTGATGATATGTAGGTATTTGTTGTAGCATGTTTTTTTTGATGTTAGAGGCCATGTAGAGCTTGTTTGTTGATGTATTTTCGATTTAGAGATGGATTGCACTCGGTGCTATTTTTGTTATGTGCACCTTTACATGTTATATAAATGAGAATTTTTTCTTATTTATGTATAAATGGTCCAGACTCATATGAATGCACATAGATATATATGTTTTTCTTTAAAATTTGAATATCTTATGTGTTTTTGGTTGACCAAATTTTTGGTTTGGTTTTTTTACCAGTTTTGGTCTGGTTCTAACTAGTTCCAGTTTGGGGGGTCTACTGATTCGATGATCAATGTGGTTCTAGTAACATTGTTTTGGACATCAACATAATGTCATTGTCATATGATGAATTACTTTAACATGTGCATTGCATAATTTTAACAGACAAGTGATAAATTTCAATTTAGATGTACATTTCATAATTATTAAGATTTACTATTTAGTTATCGGCATACCGTTGGAATTTTATTTTTTTATTTTTATATATTAATTTTTTAATAATTTTATAAAATTTTATAACTTCAACGTGTCCATTTTCTTGAAATTTCCCTAAAATTTGGGGTTTCTTATATATGTCTCCCTTGTGTGTATCCCTACTCACGAGCTTCCCATGTTGAAAATTCAATGGAATATATATATATATATATATATTATATATATATAAAAATTCATTTTTATATTTGAAGTATTTTCTTTTTCATATTTATTTTTAGTTAGGTTAATAATACTTAACAAGTTCATGGCTGTATTGAGTATATAGAGTTTAAAACTCATTTTACTTTTGATAAGTGACAAATTGAGTATAACTATAATTAAATGATAACTACGACAACTATATAAATTAAATAGTTAATATGGATAAACATCAATTTATAATAAACATCAAAACACTTATTATGATACATTTAGTATTGCTAAAATTAAAAAATCATAAAAATTAACTAAATTGTATTATTATTATTGGTGGTAAAAAATATTAATATATACATTTCAAAAAAACATGTAACAAGAATCATAACCATTAATATTCACCCCCATTTTATCATGGAAATTATTAATTTGTAAATAGTTGTTGTTTGCTTTTTGTTTTTGTTTTTTTTTTTTTAAATATTGTGGGTCAATACTATAACTTATCAATACCAAATGCCCAAAAAAACATAACTCATTTCATATGAAACTTGTTCATATGATATTTTTTTAATTAGTCAATTTAAATTAAAAAGAAAAAATGCATAATTATTTTAATTAGTGAATAATGCTAAGAATATTTTAGAATATTTTGTGGAGGTTATATCCCAACTAATTATTGATAATTACATTAAAATTCTAAAAGTCCTATTCGAAATAGACATAGTGTAGTCTAACTAAAAATCATAAGTTTAAGTTGTTTAATTGCAAAGATTGAGTGCTAGTGTAGAATCCATTTATGCATTCAAAAGTGTATTTTAAACAACAAGAAATCATAATCTTTGTAGAAGTTGTATTCCCTGATTTGGGCCAAAAAACCATTTCATCTATTAGTTAGACTACACCAATACAGATGTGTATGAACATAATTAATTCATGGTAATTAAACATTAAAATAAAAATATACTTAATTTATGATGATTAATATAAAAATAAATATTTATTACTATATGAAATATTTTCATATTAATTTTTTTCTTTGTTTTAGTGGGAATAAGGGTCAATTCCAACCACTACCACAATAACCCTTAGGTGGGTCCTCGACACCCCATCATGAGGTCACGTTAATGTCAAAGTGATTTGAACATGGGACCTTGTACTGAGATATACTTAGATTTTCATGGGGTTGCTAAGGGGCTAAAAATTTGAAGAAAGACATGGGGGTGGGCTTTGATCTTAGTGGTAACAAATCCATTTATGTGTATACAAGTCACAAAACCATTTTTCAATAAATGTATCTTATATCTTAAATTTATTAAATATGGAAAAAAGTCATAGCCTATCTGTTTTATGTTTTGGAGGGTTTTCCGATATATTTTCCAGTCTAATTTGCCAAGAATGTTAGATTTATTGGATGTAAAAATTAGAGTTTTAAACTCTCCACAATCCGTGTGACCCCAGGATTTTTAGAGTGCTAAATCCATGTATACAGTCAAAAACCAAATTTAAAAAGTATATTTCTTAATTATTTAGCTATTTGACATTATATTTAATTAATCAACGTTTAAGTGTTAGTGTCACGTAGATTAGGAGAGTGGCAGGAGGAAGGAGAGATTCTTTTGAATCCGGAAGAAAATTAAGAAATCAAGTATTTTTGGGAACTTGACAAAAAGACAAACAAATTGGCTGAAATGTATAGGCTCCTGCTTGACTAAAAAAAATCTCTCCAATATAACAATTCTAAAAAATTCCCTTCTCACCATTCAATACTTACATAAAAGAACACTTGCTAAACATAATCTTCTAAATCTACTTCTTCCTCAAATCCTAAGTATATTGAACTTCTTCCCTCCCAAATCCTTCTATCACATCCTAAGGAGTCAAAACAAAGAAGTGGATGTGCAAGCTAATATGTCTTCTTGAAGTAGGTCAGCTCATCAACAATAGTATATTAAGATGGAAAGAAATTCCATGAGGTATTCTACCGTATGTTCCATCTCATAATTTCAATAGTGACTATGTATGTCTATAAGAGAGCATCGCTTCTGTTGTGCCTATCAGTGTATCATAAGTCCCTAGCCTCTCAAAGCATTGGAAATTATATGGAGATTGTATTAATTGATGTGCCTATTGTCATGGTGGATGTGGCTGGCGCAAGACGTGATGGCCACACACTCTCTTGGTCCTTTAGATTTTTGCATGTGGCAACTCCTTTCGGATTGTACAGGAAGTAGATTTCCCCTTATCCGTTAAAGGCCCCAAGGTGGTGGAGATAAATGATATTCAATGTGGAAGAGATTTCTGTACCGTGTGAGTACTTTGGAATTGTGATTAAATAAAGGAAAGGTGGAATGGCGATGTGTATACAGATCTCAGGAAGTCGAGATTTGAACGAACACCTGCTTATTTTCCAATGGTGCAGAGGGGTTCGTCTTGTCCATGAAGGTGTTGGAAGGAACTAATTCCAATTACCCACATTATTATAGCAGCCAGAATTCAACAGATGTTTTAATGAAGTTTCTAGAAATCATTGACAAAATGGGCAAGCTTCCTGAAGAAGCCATCGTCCCAATCAAACTCCAGAAATTTCTCTGTCATGTATAAATACTTGTTTAATCAGTGAATGAAGGCAAGTTGTTGAGTTCTGAGTTTGAGTCTCTGCTCTCTGATATGGTATCAAAGCTCCATGTGAGGCTCGGTGGTGTGTGTTGTGGAAAGGAGTAATATTCCCACGCTCTGTGTGTGGAGATATCACTGTGATTTTGAGGTGAGTGATCCGAGTAAGTGAAATATCGCTGTGTGAGGTTCGAGAGACCTTGTGTTGTAGAGAAGTCTCATAAAGATTGATGTGTTGTAGAGAGGATGTGAAACTAGTGTGAGAAATTGTTGAAAGTTGAAATTGTTGCAGCTCCAAGTGTGAGAGCTTGCGTATGAGAACGAGACATGAAGGAGGTCTGAGGTCTACGTTGAAGGAATATTTAAGATTCTAGCTGTGCAAAAGTGCTAGACAAAGGGGCCAAGAACCATGAATTCGTAGTTGCAGTTCATGTCCCTGCCGAAACCGGGACTTTTGAAACAAAAAAGGAGCGGTTTGCGTGGAGAAGTCTGCTGAAGCGGAGGACGATCAGGGAGACAACACTGGTGCATAGAAGACTGTGTGTCGTGTAGGTTCTGGTGAGAATTTTTTCTGCAGGTGGAGCCACTGTGATTGTGAAGTTTGCTGGTTCTTGAGCCATGTGCTGCCAAGGAAATCGCGTTGAAGATTTTTTGATTTCCAAGATGGAGTTGTTGTAGCCCAAAATAAGCTAGTGGGGTGAGTATTTTTTGTTTTTAAGTTATCTCTTCAAAGTCCGTTTGAGCAGTAATTTAAAAGGTTCAAAAAAATAAATAAATAAAAGAAAATAAAAAATTTAAAAAAACCCTCAATTCCATAGTTAAAAATAATAATAGTAAATAAAAAAAAAAAATGGAAAATTTTAATAGTGGAAAGGAGTTAGTAAAGATTTTTATGGTGCATGTGTGGTGAAAGTTTTCTGAGATTTAGTGAAATTTGGTGCATTTGGATTTAGATTTGGTGGCATTTTGGTGATTGGAGAAAGTTTTTTTTCATCATGGAAAATTTGTTGCCTGATACTTATTTGAATGAATCCACCAAATTTGATGGAGGAAATCATGTGAATTGGAAATTCAAGTTACCGACTATTTTAGAAGGTTATAATTTGTGGTCCATTGTGAGTGGGGATGAGCCCAAACCCACTGTTGCAGGTTCTATTCTAGATTGGGAGAGAAGGGAGATGAAAGCAAAGGTGTTGTTGCATATGTCCGTGAAGGACAACATTATTCCTCACATCAGAGATTGCAAGACATCAAAAGAAACATGGGATACGTTGAAGGGTTTGTATGAAACAACAAATACAAACTGGATCTTGTTTTTGAAGACTAAGCTTTTATCTCTAAAAATGGAAGCAAATGAAAATATAAGCAATTTCATATCTTGAGTCAAATATTTAAGTGATAAGTTAGGAGATATTGGTGAAAAGGTGTCTAGTACTGACTTGGACACCATCACATTAAATGGCTTAGTGCAAGATTACCAAATTTTTGTTTCAAGTCTTTCAGCTAGAGAGAAACCCCCTACATTTGATGAATTGACAGGAATTCTTCTACAAGAGGAGGAGAGGATGAAGAGCTTTAATTTGGGCTCTAGTAGTTCAGATTTGGAATTGGTATCCAAGGGAAAATATCCATACAGAGGCAAGCCATGGGACAAGAACAAAGGAGGCAAGTTTCAAGCAAAACAAAAAGGTATGACATAGTCTAAATTTCAAATCCATGATAAAAGAAATGATGATTGTTATTATTGTGGCAAACCTGGGCATCATTCTGAAGATTGTTATAAAAGAAAATATAATGAGTCTAGGCAAAGAAACATAAGGCATAATGGAAATTTTGTGGACAAAGATACCTCAATCAATGATGGATTTAAAAATCTTAAATTGTTTGTTTCTGATGCTGCATTGTCTATGGAAAATGATGATGTGAATGCTTGGTTCATTGATTCTGGTGCATCACTCCATATGTCTTATAATAAGGAGTGGTTTGATGAATATTATGAAAACATTGATGGAACATATGTTTGTCTAGGAGATAACAGATCACTTAAAGTTCAAGGTTATGGAGAAATAGGTGTGAATTTGCCTAATGGACAAGAGAGATAGATCCATAATGTGATGTATGTTCTTGGTATCAAAAAGAATTTAATTTCTATTTCTACTATTGCTGAGCAAGATTTGAAGGTGGAATTTGTTAAATCATAGTGTGTAGTGAAAGACATTCAAGATCAGTACAAGGTTATTGCCACAGGAACCAAAGTTGGAGGCTTGTATAAATTGGATGTGACCAGGAAAAGTCATCAAGCGTTGGCATCTACAACAATATCAACAGTAGATTTATGGCATCAAAGGTATGGACATCTAAATCACAAAGATTTAATGCTACTTCAAAAGAACACAATGATTGAAGGTCTTCCTGTCTAGAAGAATGATCATGTTGAATGTGAAGCATGTGTACTTGGCAAGCAACATAGGGAGGAATTTCCTATACATAAAGAAAAAGGCAAAGGGAAATACTTGAATTAATTCATACTGATGTATGTGGACCTATGCAAACTAGATCTATTGGTGGAGCATGGTATTTTCTTATTTTTGTGGATGGTAGATCTAGGTATACATGGGTTTATTTCATAAGAAAGAAGAGTGATGTTTTTCAGTATTTTAAAGAATTTAAGAGTATAGTAGAAAAACAAACTAGTAATTAAATCAAAATTTTGAGATCTGATCAAGGGGTAGAATTCAAATCAAGAGAATTTAATCAATATTGTAAAAGCAATGGGATTCTGCAACAATTTACAGTGCCACATACACCTCAACAAAATGGAGTTGCTGAGAGGAAAAACAGAACACTAGTTGAATGTGCACGTAGTATGCTTCAAGGTAAAAATATCTCTAATGTTTTTTGGGCTGAAGCCATTAATACTGTTGTTTATTTGAAAAATAGGATTCCAACCAGAAGTTTAGAGCTTAAAACGCCTTTTGAAGCATTTTATGGGTACAAACCAAAATTGAGTCATTTAAGAGTTTTTGGTTGCAAGGCATTTGCTCATATTCCAAAAGATGAAAGAAGAAAACTTGATGCAAAGTCAATTAAGTGCATATTTATTGATTATTGTGATAATCAGAAAGCATACAAGTTGTTTGATCCTAGTACTCATAGACTACTTGCAAGTAGGGATGTGGTATTTCATGAGAATGCAAATGAAGGTGATAAAATAAACAATACTAGTGTATGGCATGATATAGATGATTATGTCAAATTAGATACAAGTGTTGAACAAGAACAGGAACAAGCACATGAACAGGTACAAGTTCAAGAGCAAGTAGCATCAAGCAGTCATGACACTCCAAGGAGAGGAGAGGAGTCTCTGCAAAGCCGAAAGAAAGATGAAAGTAGTAAAATTCCAAGAAGGTCATCACGTCAAAGTCAGGTACCTGTAAGGTATAAAGATTATGCATTAATGTCTCTTGTTATGAATGTTGTAGAACCTTCAAGCTATGAGGAAGCTAAAGAATATGAAGAATAGAGAGATGCAATGAATGAAGAATATAAATCTATAATAAAGAATGACACATGGGAATTAATAGAATTGCCTAAAAACAAAGTTCCCATAGGATGCAAATGGCTTTATAAATCTAAATTTAATGTTGATGGAAGTATTGATAAGCATAAAGCTAGATTGGTTGCAAAGGATATTCACAAAAGGAGGGAATTGATTATGAAGATACTTTTGCACCTGTAGCTAAGTTGAACACAATTAGAATCATGATTTCATTAGCTACAAAATATAATTGGAAAATGCATCAGTTAGATGTCAAATATGCAGTTTTGAATGGTGAGTTAAAAGAAGAAGTTTATTTAGTTCAGCCTGAAGGGTTTGTAAAACAGAGACATGAGCATCTGGTTTGCAGGTTAAAGAAAGCTTTATATGGCTTGAAACAAGCACCAAGATCATGGTATGTGAAAATTGATTCTTTCTTTTACGAGAAAGGTTTTATGAGAAGCAAAAATGATCCTAACTTGTACATCAAGGAAGAGGAAGGCAAGAATGTTGCTTTAATATCTGTATATGTTGATGATCTTATCATAACAGGAAATGATGCAAGTTTATTGAAGAAATTAAAAATCAGTTGTCACATGTATTTGAGATGAAGGATCTTGGTGAATTGCATTATTGTTTTGGTCTTGAAGTTTGGAGGGAATTTGGTAAGACACTAATCACACAAAGCAAATATACAAGGGAAATCCTTAAAAGATTCAATATGATTGAATGCAAGGCAACATCTACTCTTTTAGAACAGAATGTCAAATTGTGCAGTGATGATGGAACCAAAGAGGTGAATGGAACTATGTACCATCAACTGGTGGGAAGTCTGAACTATCTCACCACTACCAGGCCCCATATAGCATATTCTATCAGCATACTTAGTCAGTTCATGGCTAAGCCGTGTGAAAGCCACTGGAAAGCAGCAAAGAAAGTCCTTCGATATTTGAAAGGAACACTTAATTTTGGTATTATGTATACTGATGAATTTGATGTTGAATTGACAGGTTATTCTGATTTTGACTGGGCTAGAAATCTAGATGATAGGAAATCTACTACTGGATACATGTTCAATATTGGTTCAGGACCAATATCATGGATCAGTAAGAAACAACCAACTGTTTCATTGTCATCCACTGAAGCTGAGTATAAAGCATTATGCAGTACTACCTATGAAGCAATATGGCTTAGGAGGATACTTGAAGATGTTGGAGAAACACAACAAGCACCTACAGTAATTAGATGTGACAATCAAAGCACTATCAAATTGGCAAACAATCCTATATATCATGCAAGGACAAAACACATTGACACACAACATCATTTTGTATGAGAAAAATTACAATAAAAAGAAATTGACTTATCATATTGTAATACAAATGAAAATGTGGTTGACATATTCACTAAACCTCTTGGAAAGGAAAAATTTGAGTTTTGTAGAAGAAAGTTATGTGTTGTAGAAAATCAAGATTATATTGTAAGCCTAGCTGAGACTTAGACTAGCAGGCATATCAATTAAGAGTATGTTTCTTATATGGTTGGAATTAAGGGGGAGTGTTGGAAGGAACTAATTCCAACTACCCACATTATTACAACAACCAGAATTCAACAGATGTTTTAATGAAGTTTCTAGAAATCGTTGACAAAATGGGCAAGCTTCCTGAAGAAGCCACCGTCCCAATCAAACTCTAGAACTTTCTCTGTTATGTATAAATACCTGTTTAATCAGTGAATGAAGGCAAGTTGTTGAGTTTTGAGTTTGAGTCTCTGCTCTCTGATAGAAGGAACATGCCATAGTATTGTTCCAGAGTGTAGATGAAGTCTTTGGTCATGTGTCATGTTAAAACCCTTACCTCGCTAAATTAAATCTAGAATTTTGTCGTTGACCCAGCTGGAAATAAGACCTAATTTCTTTGAAGAACCTGCAATTGAATTCAATGTAATCATTTCCCAACTATTTTGCTGCATCGGAGCACAAAATTAATACAAATGCTACTCATTAGTGTAATAAAAAAAGAATGTCACGTAGATCGTCTTTTGAGTGAGCAAGATATGCCCCATGTGAACTCAAATTAGAAACTTTCCAAAGATGCGTTGAAACTTTCCAAAGAGTACGATGGTGTACTTATTATTATGTAGTGCGATGAAAAGGCACTTCAGTGTAAGAGATTATAGTAGTGTACTTATTACTATTATTATTTTTAACCACATGGTGAATCGGTAACTGCCATTCCTAATTTATGGGAGACTAAGGATCAATCCAGTACATCCAACTACCTGCAAGTCCATATACTAAGATCCTATGGGGGAATCTGCTTCTCTAGCATTCACCACAGTAGGCTAGTGTACTCAATAAGATTTGAACTACTGTCTCCCAGGCTTCACCCAAATAAACTTACCGTCAAACCACACATCACTGTACTACCCCTTTTTATTATTATCACTATACTACCCCTTATTATTATTATTGTTATTTTTTTTATTTTAATCACATGGTGAATCGGTAACTACCAGTTCTAATCTATGGGAGACCTAGGATCAATCCTCGTAGCTGCCTCTATAACACTAGGAGTATATCCAACCACCTACAAGTCGGGTATACTAAGATCCTATTATTAATGTCTAGGGAAAGTTGATATATAGGGAGAACTATGAAGCATTTGTGCCCGTCTATCTTCTTTCCCATATGAATTATTTGTTGAGGATTTGGTCACTAGTAGTGATGGGGAGTCAAGAGGCTTCCGGGTAATTAGGTCGCTGAAAGAGATCAATTAAAAAGCTTTTTAAAATATTGATGGGCATTCTCAGTTGAAAAAACGTTCATCGACATGGAAACAAAAATCCTTTTGTTAAAGACCCAGAACTAAGAGACTGTATGGAGCTCTAATTATGATGAAAGGTAGGGTCCTCAGACCCAGCAACGATGCTGTAGGTAGCAATCACTTCAAGAGCAATGGAAGGATTTGGAACTGAATGTGATAAGTAGGTTTCAACTGAGGACAAACCAGACCCTGACCCCTCTTGGGAAATTTAGATAATTTTGTTCTATGTTTTGCCAGTATGAGTTAATTTTGGGGCAATTTTGTAGAATATGTGGGACTTATCAATGTAACATTGTAATACCTCATACCTCTTCGTTTTAGAAAAACTAAGTGATATAATTGAGAAATGTAAATGGTACTTGCCATGAAAATCAGTTTTTTAATATATATAATAACTGCTTTGTTAAAAAAAAATAGTTTAATTTTAAGTTTACTATGTGAAAAGAATCAAATTTATTAAGCAGTAATTTTTTTTAAATTTTACATTTAAAAAAAAATTATGCTTTGACAAATTTGGTCTTATGAAAATGTGATATATTTGAAATTAAGATGAATATATCATGTGTCAATTCCATGTTGAACATAAAAAAAATTACATATATTCCTCTTTATATATATATATATATACACACACACACACCCCCACACACACGCCCTCCATTGTCTTTTTTAATATTATAATATTGTATGCTCTTCGTTGTTTTATTAGATGCTAATATATTTTATTTATGAACCTAGGGAAACAAATTGTTCACCAAAACACTTGAGCTAAGATCCTTTGACCATTAATTAAAGAAAATATTACCAACCTAGATCCATCTTAACTTTGGATCTACCAATCACATAGAGGGATCAAATCTCTTTTCAATCTGAAAGAGGCTTGCATCTCAAGGGATTTGATCTCTCGCTGCTTGGTAGATCCAAAATTAGGATGGATCTGTGTTAGTTTAATTATTCATTTTAATTAATTTTATTTTAATATATGTTAATTTTAATTGTAATTATTATATATATTTTTAATTTAATTTAATTTTTATTTTATATAATTTGACCAAGTTAAAATGCTTAACTGAATTTGACATTATAACATTTTTACCATAAAAGCATTAGTTTATTTCTTTCTTTGTATTTATAACGCTGTAATAAATTGAAGCACTCTCATAAAAGACAACAAATTTTCAAATTTGTAAAATTATTATCTACCCATTTTTTAAAACTAAATTACTTAATAAAAACATTTATTATTTTAATTATTTTAAATTGTATTTTAATTATTTTACAAAATGTAAAGACCAATGGAATATAAGATGGTCCCTCTTAATCTACATTGGAAAGAAGAGAATTCTACTATATTTGATATCTATGTCATATTTCATTTCATGTACTATCATCCTCTCTTTTTAATCTACAAGAACAAAGTGGATGTCACCCTCTCTTTGTAATCTACAAGAATAGAGTGTATTGACATCTTGTGGTTTGAGGGTACGGGAGTGGAAGTATTTGTTAAGTATTTTTCTTTTCAAGTATCCAATTTTTTCCCTTTTGAGCCGAGAGGTTCACAATTGTTGCATTTTTTTTGGTAACACA
Organism: Pinus taeda; assembly: GCA_000404065.3. Classification (NCBI taxonomy): domain Eukaryota; kingdom Viridiplantae; phylum Streptophyta; class Pinopsida; order Pinales; family Pinaceae; genus Pinus; species Pinus taeda. Next base: position 86,864 of record APFE031471854.1, read on the forward strand.
TTAATGTTTATTTTCCTGGACTTTTAAAGTCATTGAAAATAGAGAGACTCTATTACTTTCAAAGAGTTTTTGAACCTTCTCCATGTCCCTATAACCCAAAGTTTATGAACCTAAATAAAGATCGCTGAGGGTGGCAAAGTCGATTTAGAACCAAACCAACCAGAGCTAATTCTAATACACAAAGAATGTTCTATAGCCCACAAGCCTAGAATTAATGCAACTAGAACACTACACTTATAGAAATTCTATATCTTAAATTGAAGATTACAACACCTCTAATGCCAAGTATAACTAGAATGTCATCTCCTAGAATTTTAAAAATCAATACATAGGGCGACCCTTACCTCGATACTTACCACCCTTACACCCCCATATCATAAAGATGTCATCAATGTATGAATAACTCTTTGATAGTGAGAAGAAATGATAGTATTAATACTTATAAAAAATAATATTATTAAATTATATATACAAATTATGTAAAAGCTAAAATATAAATATTAAGAGAAATTTTTTATCTATACAAAATAAAAAGAATGAAACTAAATTTAAACATAAATAATAATTTTATATTTATGATATTTATGGATTCAATAAAATTATAATTAGTTAAATTTATTTTAAATAATTAAAAAATTACAACCTATAGATTTTAATAATTTTTTTATAAATTTATATTAACATAGATTTATGTGGGTTATTATCGATTATTATTACAAATCAAAAACATCTTTATACTTTGTTAGGATGTTACATAAAAAAATGATATTATATATATGTAGATATAAATTTGAAATTTATATAAACTATGTAAATTTATTTATTGTTGAATTTTATAATATTAAAAAATATAAATGAAATATCACGTAATAAATCAAGATTTTTATGTCTAGCAATATAATAAAATGATGAATGCTAATAGTGTATATTTTATAATGAGGAGTTATAGAATACAATTTATGGTGTTCAAAGAGGTGTGGGATAAGAGAGTATGGTGAGTTTAAGGTTTCTAACATAAATAGATTTATTTGGTAGTCAATTTGGAATAAGAAATCCTCTCGCAGGAGAATCGAATGAATAACTTGTTATATAAAGAAGAGTATCTCTCCTCACACTTGGATTCATAAGATAGACCCCCTCAATCGGTACATTTGAATTGCAACATCTAACGTTATTGCTAAGAGGATTTATATCACAATTTGTTTTTCGCACATACCAACTCTACCTTTTATAGGAAAACAAACTTATAAGAATTGCCCTTATAACACCTTAAAGAAGAATATATATAGTCTAAGGAATGAAGGAAATATCCTCTTGTCGTGGTACCTTTTACTCTGTGGTGGATGTCCATAATATTCTGCGATAGATTTCTTTTATTGTTCATAATATTTTACGGTGGATTTTTTAACTCTTTGATGGATGTTCAGAATATACCGTGGTGGATTTCTTTTACTCTATGGTGGATGTTCATAATATACTATGGTGGATTTCTTTTACTCTGCGATGGATGTTCATAGTATTTTGCATTGGAAGGAGTTTGAACATGGGAGCATGATGATTCTAAGATCCCTCACATAGATGGATTCATTTAGTTTTCAACTTGGAACAAGAAATCCTCTTGAAAGGGAATTAGATGAATAACCCATTATATAAAAAAGAGTATATCTCTTCACACTCGACTTTAAAGATAAACCCCCTCAATCGGTACATTTGGATCGAAATCTCTGACTTTAACACTAAGAGGATTTATATTGCAATTTGTTATTTTGCACCTATAAATTCTAACTTTTATATAAGAAAACAATCTAGATAATAATTTCCCTTATAACACCTTAGAGCAAGATATTCATAATCTAAGGTAACATCCTATTGCGGTGGATTTATTTTACTCTATGGTGGATGTTCGTAATATTCTACAATGAATTTATTTTATTGCTTGTAATATTCTTTAGTGGATGTTCGTAGTATACTATGGTGGATTTCTTTTACTCTGCAGTGTATGTTCGTAATATTCTACGATGGATTTTTTTTTACTCTGTAATGGATGTTCCTAATATTCTGCGGTGGGTTTCTTTTACCTCGTGGTGGATGTCTGTAATATAAAAAAGAGTATTCATAGTCTTAGAGTAGGATCTTCATAGTCTAAGAAAAAAATAATCTAGATAAGATTTTCCCTTATAATACATTGGAGCAATATATTCATAGTCTAAGGAATGAAGGTAATGTACTCTTCTAATTAGGAGACTTTAATGCTAGAAATGCATCTAACCAAGTTGTTCCTCTAAGTAATCATTCAAACCCTAATCCTCTCTAGCTATATTGGGACCTTGATTTAGCTAGTATGAGAACTTATTTGGTACCGATTTAGTCAAACTCTATAGTTCTCAAGACCTTATAATTTGCAATGGTGTAATCAAGCGGCCAAAATTTAACTAGCTTGTATTCATGGGCTTGGAAGTAGTGTTGTGGATTATGTGATATGTGAAATCCCTGTTTCCAGTCAACTTGTAAACCTTGACCTCTTAAGTGACTATGAGCCTGACTCTAATCATAGAACTTTACCTTAAATATAAACTTTTCTTTGCAAACCAAGCATGTGCATGAGAATTGCGAGAGTCGAAGCTACTTTCTTTTTGACAAGAGAAAAATGGTTCTCTTCTTAAAGGATTTAAATAAGAATTTACAACTCTTAAATTATAAGGGTAATATTGAAAACCTCTATCATACTCTTACTACAAATATTTTTGCTATCATTAGCAAGTTATGTACCAAGGTGTCACATAAAAAGAATAATAGAACTACCAATAATTGGTATGATAATGATAGCAAATTGCCAGGGAAGAAATTAGTGACGCTCCTAATGAAAACTTAAAGATTGATAAGATAAATATGCACAAAAGCTCTTATTAAAATCAAGAAAAGGCAATATATAAGTATAAAGAAAGAGTAGTTACTTCACCTCTCTAAGTCTAATCCTAGAAAACTTTCGATGCAAATTTTGATTTGTAAGACTAAAGAAAATCATTTGATTCCCTTGTAGAACTGGAGTATTTACCTTAATGTTTTTTATGAATCCCCACCATTGACACGATTTGAATGCCCCTATAGAAGATGATATCTTTTATTTGGAAGATATTGAGTTTGGGGTCAAGCAGGTCGCTAATGGGAAAGCTTAGGACATTGAAGACTACTAAGATGGAATTTTTAAAATGGGAGAATCTATCCTCACCTCGCATATACACAAGATCTTTAATTTAGTAGTGAAGCATGGCTTCCCTAAGCCTTCGACATAGAGCCTTATTGTGCCTATCTTTAAAAGTGTGGATAAAAGCATTCTTCTAATTACAAGGCTGTTATGATTAGCCGCATTTTATACAAGCTATATGGGCTTATTTTGGGAAATAATATTAGCCTTTCGCTTCAAATCTATGGTAAAATAGCTAAATACCAAGCTAGGTTTAGGAGATATCATTCAACTGTGGACCATATTGTTACTTTTATGATAATTGCAATGGAATGTTGCAATAATAAAACTAATCTCTTCTACTGTTTTATTGGCTTTAGGAAAGATTTTGACATCATTCCTAGAATAAAATTATGGAAGAGGCTAGAAGAGATACTGGTTCTTGTTGAGCTGAGAGTTGTTGTGACAAGGCTATACGATAATGTAATTTTCAATATTAGGACCATTAAGGGTTGGCTGGAGGAAATTAAATGCAATATTGGATTCAAGCAAGGGTGTCTCTTATCCCTTACCCTTTTTTGTATATAAATTGATATGCTAGAAAAATTTTCGGAAGATGTAGGTTGTGTTAGCCCCACACTCACTAGCATGGTCATAAATCTTCTCCTTTATGTTGATGATATCTTTCTTTTGGCAAGAAACCACTATGATCTTGGAGGGAAACTTAGAATCCTCGAATAATTTTGCTCCAAGATGGATATGGTTGTAAATACCAACAAAACTAAAGTCGTGATAATTAAATCCAAAAGGATCACCTATGATACTTTCATTTATGGAAACAACTCCTTGAAAGAAATTCCTTCATACAAATATCTAGCGACATCCACCATAAGCTCAATTTGAATTTATATAAGAAAAATTAAATGGAGGTTGAAAATCTTACTATGGGCTTGAAAACAACTGTAAGTTGACAAATCTTTGGATTTGGGATAAAAAGAAGCTCCTCTTTGAGACTCTTGTCTATCTTGTTATTTTATATGGATGTGAGGTTTTGGGTTTTGGTTTATCTAGAGAGTCATGGACGAAGACTGAACAAATCCAAAAGCAATTTATGACCTACAACCTCAAGATTAGAGGAAATACTCCCTACCCTATCCTCCCAATTGAAGCAAGTTTTTCCCACATTGAAAGCATGGCCGTGTCTAAGTATCTTATGTATAAGAAGAAGTTACACAACATGGATGCCAAGAGGTTTCCTAAAATGGCTTCTAACGCTTGAGTTAAGCGAGGGTGGCATAATGATGCATAATCGTGTGTAGACCATTGGGGAATAAGGAGGAGATCATCTTGCAAAATTTAGAAAATATTAAAAATGTTATTACTTCCAAATTTAAGGAGAAATTGTGAGGAAATAAAGAGTTGGAGGGAAAAATGAAACTACGATATTATAAGGAGGTGATCAACGCCAATATCAAAAACCAAAATTATCTCTTTGTTTTGACTAGTGTTAAGAAGAAAATGAACATTGCCAAAATTAGAACTAATTCTCATGAGTTTCATGGTGAAACTGAGAATTGGTCAATTCCCAAAACACCATGGGATGAAAGAGCTTGTCACCTATTTATTTCTAGGAGGGTTGAAAATGAAAAACACTCTCTCTTGGATTGACCATCTTATACTCACAGTTGATCTAATTTTCAAAATATATGTCATACTACCAACCTTCTTGACCTTTTAACTTAGCAAAACTATGGTGGTTTAGGAACACTTTTCACTTCTTTTTGAGCATAAAATAAAATGTTAAAGGATTTTAATTAATCTCTTACTTTCTTAAGATTTGATAGAGCATATAGGTCTTAGTTGACATTTATCATCATTAGCATCATCAATTTTTTTTTTGTTAAATAAAATTGGTTTCAAATTGGGTAGAACTATGTTGGAAGTCATAATTTTATTGGGAACTTTGTCTACGAAACTTTCCTTTTGAATTTTGACTAGCATTAAAATAATTCAGAACTTTAAATTAGTCCATTAGGCTAGGTCAAATAATTGATGTCATGTATCATAAAGCATTTGTTGACTAATATTAGTAATATTAGACTAGAAACTGTACATCGAAAAGCATTTGCAAACCAATATTACCAATATTGAGATCTACCCAAAAAAAACTCAATTAACCCACCTAACATAACTTGTGAATAATTACACTAGACTTCGAAATATAAAAATAATCTTTCAACTCAACTTTAATAAATGATATTAATAAGTGATAGATCAACCCATTTTCTTAATTAAAAAAAAAACAAAAACAAAAAAACCATATCAAAGAAACTATTAAGAAAATAATTAACTTTCAAAAACCACCCTAACTAAAAATGAGACCATTTAAATGCCACACATACAACATCATCCCAAAAGAAAATCGTTTATGAAACACCAACCCTTCTCAAACTCAAAATCAATACACCTTCCAACATTAAATGCCCTTTGACTTGAATGAATGTGACATAGATATGAAAGCGACTCACCGCCATCTATGTCCAAATTTATGTGTCAAACACAAACTGCGAACAATTCCCCATATATATATCTATAATGTGTCTCAAACACAAACTGCTGATGATGCCGTGGAGGTGAGGCAGAGGCGTCTTTTAATACTACAGAGGGGACCAACGCAGTGCTACGAGTTGCTGCATTAAATCTCTTTTCCCAACTGCCATGAAAAAGGCAGGGTTATGGCGAAGGCGACGTGTGAAATTAAATACATATCTATGTATGTCTGTCAGGCAAATGTTATTTCTAACTTTATAGTAAAGTTAATGCGGTCTGACATGGTCGCTCAATAGCCTGATATAACATGTCGTTTTTTTTCCTAATTATCACTGCGGGCGTGTTATATCTGGTATCGAGTGGCCCTGTCAGGCCGCATTAACTTTGCTATAAAGTTGAATATAGGAGTCGCCAAAAATTTCCACAAGTACAGTGTTTTAAATCCAGATTCATACAACGAGCATCATTTTTTTTTAATTAATTATTTTTTTGCAATAAACGAAATCAATATGATTAAGTTTTTCAATCAAATTGTTTGTATGATCGTAGTTGGCTCTAGGTGAGATTTTAATCCAGTGGGTCATACCTCAAATTGTGGGTGACTCATTATTAGAGATTTAGAGTAGTGAGCTCTATGGATGGGCAGAACATTTGAGGTTGGTAATTAGTTAGTAAATTATATAAGATAAGCGTGTCTATTATTACTTAATGATGTGTTACTTTATGATGTTTACATGTTTTGTGTGTTGTATATATTTATATTTCTATTATGACCCTGCGAATTAATGTATATCATGATGGGTGTGGATGAGATATTTATGATACTTTCAAATTATGATATATGGTTACTCTAATATAGGACATCACTAGGATAATGTTCCTAAAAAAATATTATAAGCTAGTTAAAATAATGGTAATTATCATTAGAGTTTGGTGGGCATGTTTTTTATGCATATTGTTATTGGATTGTCGATGTACAATGAACTTATTTATGTAGTTGACGATTGTTGACCGTGAGTATAGTTAATGGACAACTAACTAATTGCTTACTCGAGATGCAGTTGATGAGAAATATATTCTCGTATATGGGAGAAGAACATGTCATTCCCATTGATTATATGAATTGAGTTGACCTCCCAAATAGACATGGAAATAAAGATAGAGTTGAGTAGTGATGTTCCTTAGCTAGGTGGCTATGGGCATTGCACAATTTCCAAGGTTGATTCCACTTTAGATAAATTAAGGTATATACAATTTGGGGTATAGTAAAATAATCATTATTTATGGCTTGACCCCCTTGCCCTTCTCATGCTCCTTTTCATGGATTCATAGTCCCCCATGCTTTCTTTGTCACCCCTGCTATACATCAAAGAGTGTTTTTATTAGAAATATGATGTACATTATGTATGACTCCTTTTCATGGATTCATACTTTCTTCATCCCCCCTGCTATACATCAAAAAGTGTTTTTATTAGTAATATGATGTACATTATGTATGATACATAATTTGTCCATTGGCCATATTATTTAGCTCATTGGCCCATATGGTAGTTATGTATAATGACATTACCAGAATCAAGGTGCTACAAAAGATGGGAAGACATACTAATGAATGATAAAATAAATTGCCATAGAGAATGAGAGATTTGAGGTATTTAAGAGATTGAGGGATGATGAGTTGAGGCTACCATGACTTTAGCCTAGTAGTCCAACAAGTGGTTATAACGATATTTTAGTGAGAGATAGAGAGATTTTGAGAGAGAGAGAGAGAGAGAGAGAGAGAGAGAGAGAGAGAGAGAGAGAGAGAGACCCTTTGTGCCTTCATTGTATTATGTATTATTTACAAAATGAACCACATTATCCCTTGTGTATATTTGTCAATGAATTATTTGTGTTGGTTAATATGTCTTTGGATAGGGGCATTGATATGAGTATGGGAATTTCTCATGTGTGAGAAACTGGGCTAGATGAAGCTTATATACTTGGTATTTAATCAAGAAAAAAAATTCTACGTAGAAGTAGAATTCATGTACTAAGATATGCATATTTTTTCTTGTTTGCCATCATTGTAGTCAGTTACTACTGTGCATGAACTAGATATTAAGAAGAAGATTCGTTCATGTCGCTTGTATGAATAGTCTATCTATAACATATATGATTTGAGTCATTGAGTAGTTTTATTTTGCATAGGGGCTTTATCCCCCTTTGTGCCATGGGTTCAATTGTCGAACAAAAGATTCAACCTCCCTAGTGTCAAATTTTCTTAGTTGATATGGTCCATGTGTTACATTGCATTATGAATTAACCCACTACCATCAGGTCACTTTTAAAGTGATTCATAAATGGAGTTAGTTATGATATTTTGCTACAAGTATTTTTCAAGAGTGTAATCATGAAGTTCAACCTTATAAACACTCATTGGGTTTAGCCTACTTCATGTTTACACACCTGAAAACACTCATTGGGTTTAACCTACTTCATGTTTACACTCCTGAAAATGTTCACTAAGTTTAGCCTACTTCATGTGTGCGTTATAGTGCATCATAACTTAACTTGCCATCATCAAGTCACTTTAAAGTGATTTAGTGACAAAATTGGTAATGAGCCTTCACGATGAATTTTTGTTATGATTATCTTGAAATTAATTAATCCATATTAATGTTTTGACAACTTAAACTTCTTATGATTTTAGTAACAATCACCTCCACCTAAAAAAAGCTAATCTTCTTTAAAGTAACAATATAAATTCTTCACTCATATTTAAAACTTGTGTGTCATTCACCACCACCCATTCAACCATCACAACCTTATTCCCATATTCCTAAATCACATAAATTGTAAACTCTCCAATTAAATGTGTACACAACAAAAAAAAAATACAATCATATAATCATTCTATATTCAAAATTATTAAATATTTTACTAAACTATTATAATATTGAAAAAAATTAAAATACTCCCATAGAAACCACAATGATCATAATTATTTTAATCCATCACATTTAATAATCACAACTTTGCTACATTTACCCCTTTACATTTATGAATATAATGTCACTTCTAAACAAGCTCCCCAGACATATTCATATAATATACTGCATCTCTTTAACTTTGAAATTGGCATAGAGAAACATTCCTAACTTTAAGTTTTCCACCATATATGCTTATAGTTTAAAGCATTAGCTGTTTTATTGTTTGCAAGTGGTTTATTTATTATCAAAATTTTAATATCAATTTCATATATTTTTAAAAACAATTTGGTAATTAATAATTTTTATAATATAAATATTAATTAAAAATTTATAGATGAAATAGTTTTTACTAAAATTTGATGATACAATTTTAGGTAAGGTTGTGTTTTTTTTGTTATTTAAAATATATTTTTGAATGCATAAATAGATTCAAGACCTTGAAAAATCTTTGGGACACTTGAATTTTATAGAGTAAACAATTTAAACTCAAGTTTTTAAAAATATATGCCATATTTTGCTTAAAATTAACTAGAAGAAATGCTTTGCAAACAATCACTTCGTCTATAAGTTAGACTACAACATTTTTTAGTATACCAATCTAGATTCATCTTAATTGTTGATCTATCAATAGTTGAGAGGGATCGAATCTCTTGAGATGCAAATCTCTTTTAGGGTGAAAATAGATTTGACCCTTCTTGGACCTTTGTAGATCCAAAGTTAAGATGGATCTAGGCTAGTTTAATTTACCCCTTTAAATATGCTATATTCCACTTGAATACCACTTGTTTTGGTACCATGGGTCAATATCATGAAGTTATTTTTATTTTAACATTATTTTTATTTTTATTTTTATGTTTTATTTTATTTTGATGAGTAAAAATGTTTTAATTTTTTTTTTTTTTTTGTATAATTTGACCAAGTCAAAATGTTTACATAACATAACAGGATAAGACAACATCTTTTCCGTACTAGGTTGGAGAGCCCCTTTCGGCACATCAACTTATAATTTTATGTATATAATAATTTAAATATGTATCATTCTTTTTAACGCTCCTATGTTTTTCTTTTTTTTTGTCATAAATATTTCTAGTTGGGCCATGAATACCTATCACACCCATGGCTCTACTCAATGTGAAACTCATCTTAATTTCATAGGTGATAAAATTGAATATCATTATTATTGCAAGATAACTAGCTTAGATCCATCTTCACTTCGGATCTACCAAGCCCCTACAAAGATCAAATCTCTTGAGATGCAAAACTCTTTTAGAGTGAAAAGAGATTTGATCTCTCTCGACACTTGGTAGATCTGGAGTTAAGATGGATCTAAATTGATTTAATTTCTCTCTTTAAATAGGTTATATTCGACATGACTACCATGGGTCAATACCATAGGTTCTCATATACTTGGAGCACAAAAACCACTGGTAACTTCACCAAGTCAAGTTTACCTTCACTACCCAATAAAAATTAATAAAAATAAAAATAAAAATAATAACATATAATTTGTATCCTTATTATTTTAGTTTGAAGTTATTTTTATTTTAACACATGATTATTTTTATTTTATTTGACCGAGTATAAATGTTTACAAGACATTACAGTGTATTACAACATCTCTACCACATTGGGCTGGATAACACCTCTCATTGCAATTGATTAATGGTTATTAAACATTAAATTCATCCTATATCCATCTTAACTCCAAATATACCATAGGCTGAGAGGGATCAAGTCTTTTTTCACTCTAAAAGAGGTTTGCATCTCAAGAGATTCTATCCCTCTCAATGTTTGGTAGATCTAGAATTAAGATGGATCCAAGTTGGTTTAATTTCCCCCTTTAAATAGACTATATTCCACATGAATACCATGGCATCTCATAAACCTACAACTCTAATTTATAAAAAATAATAATTTAATTTTTATTTTCATTTTTTATTTTATTTTGACAAGTTAAAATGTTTACGTTACATTACAATATATCTACACATACTTTCTAAAGAGATCCTCTCGATGCAATAAAATGATAATTAATAATAAAAAAAAAAATAGTATTATTATAAGTAATATATTCATATTAAATAATTTTCTAATTAAATTTACACAAAGTCTAATTAATAGATGAAATGACATTTTTCTAGGCACTTTTTCTAGTCAAATGTTTCCCAAATATGGTAAATATTTTTAAGAATCATAAGTTTAACTTGTTTAATTTGCAAAATTCAAGTGTGTCAAGGGTTTTCTAGGATGTTGAATCCATTCATGCTTTCAAAAGTTTATTTTAACCAATAAGAAATCACAATTTTGCTCGAAATTAGTTCTACCCAAGAAAACCATTTTGTCTATTAGTTAGACTTCACCATTAAATTTATATTCTTCTTTTTATTAGTTCCAATGGAATTGACAATTGGGCCAGTCTTGTACTCATGTAATATGGGGTCAATCCGACCACCATCACTATAACCTTTAGGTGATAACTCCTAGGTGGGTTCTCGTTGTCCCTAACACAATGCCACAGATTAATATTTGGGGATTTGAACATGGATTCTTGTACTCACATACACTTTACATTTCACGGGCTTTCCAAGTGAACTCTCCCTATAGTCTAAAAATTTAAAGAGCATAAAAGTAAGCTTTGATCCACTTATATATGCACTAGTAAAAAATTACCTTTCAATCAATTTTAATTTAAAAAAATAAATAAATTATATTGCTTAATTGTTTAAGCAATCATTTTCCATTATATTTAATAAAACAATGTTTTAGTGTTAATGTTATAGATTGTCTTTTGAACGAGCAAGATACATTTTTTTTTTTTTTAAATTATATTTCCATTGTTCACTTTTTTATTACATTTGCTCACTTTTGAGTACATATATCACCCAGGGAGACTTGAACCCAAGACCTCAGGGTATCAACGTCCTCACTAACTTGAGTATCACCAACTGGGATGCCTCACCTAGGCAACTAAGATACATGTTCATGATAATTCAAATTTGAAACTTTCCAAAGACGTGTTGATATGATAGAGTATCATGGTGTATTTAATTTATTAAGTGTGATGAAAATCAACTTCACTATAAGACACTATAGTAGTGTACTCTTTATTATTATAATTAACGTGAATCCAAATTTATTCATATATCATTAAAATGAGAAGTTTGTATTTATGTGTAAGTTTGTACATGGATTATAGTAAATACATAAAGTAGTATATAGTTATATTAAAAAAATAAATAAATCCTTTTATTAAGTAAAACTACAAAATTTTCTAAAGGAACTTAAAATTGGACAACAAAAAATGGGGTTTTAGAGGTAAATATCTTACAAAACTGACCCACTAAAAAATAAAATTTACATTTCATACTATAACTAATTGATAATGCAATACTTCATAGCTATGTAATGCCATTCCATTTAGCTCTAAGGAATAGGAGAGGGACATATTCAACCATTGATTTGTGAATCTCCCAATCTTAATTTACACCCTTCATTAGCACATAATTCTGCATATTTATTGAGATCATAGAGACCATGAAAATATGCTATTAAAGAGAACCCTTCTGCTACTTTCCTGATTCTTTTCATGTGACTTTCTAATGTTTTGAACCTCAGAGAGGAGCCCTTCACGAAATGTTGAATAAGAAAGAAGGAGTCTTTGAAAATAATGAGAGAAGTTACCTATTTTTCTTTGGCTAACTAAATCCCATGGTAGAGGGCATGGGATTTAGCTTGGTTGTTTGTTATGCATCCTAAACCCCATGAATACTCTGCAACTTTAACTTCCTAGGGGTCATAGAGCACCCCTCCCCCTTCTGCCACCCTTGGATTCCTTTCTAAATCCCTATAAAAATTGAGGATCAATCCTTCTCGTTGTCACTTCCAAGATCGTAACTCCACCTCTCTCAATCTTAGCTTCCAAACTACTAGAGAACTTTTGTTAGTCCAGTCCATAGTTGTAGGTAGTTTGTCTAAATTAACAAATTTTGAACACCATTTCCTTTCAAATGTGTCTAATCCCTATTGACAGGAAACAATAGCAAACTTCAAAACCCCAAAATTAGAGCATATAATGATAGCTCTCATGGCTGTAAAGTGGAAAAAATTCTAAATTATTGAATGATGCATTGTTTCTAGCTATCCAAACCCTCTAACAAATGAAAGTGGAAGTTCTTCCCAATAATTTGAAAAAAAGGAATTTTTAGAGATACTCCCAGCATAATTTTTTGACCATGATGTAAAATACTCCTAAAGGGACTTTGGCCATTTTAAACAGTTTGAAAGTGTCGTAGACACATCCATCCATATCGCTTTTGTATATGGACACTCTAGAAAAATGTGCTCGATAGATTCCTCTTGGTGCTTGGAAAGAGAACACCTCAAAGGACCTTAAATGCCCCCGTTTCCCAAATTCTTAGCAATTAAAAATTGTTTATGCACGAGTTAGCAAAATGAATTTACCTTTGGATTGGGATTGGATCACCATATCTTCATCCATGTACTCGATTTGGGGGGATCTCATTGAGGGAAGAGAAAGGATGCATAACCTTCCTTCACTGAGTACAAAGAATGCTTCCATCTTAGTTGATTTGCCTCTTCTAGCCGCCACAGAGCACAACCAACTAGACTATCTCGAACTTTGTAAGCCAAATGTTGTAGGTTTACATGGACTGCTCTAAGGTTCTAGCGTATCGAATTTCCTTCATCATCCCAATATGAAATGTTTGCTAATGTTGATTTCCCTTGGGCATCAAAGAATTCCCTTAGAGGTAGAAAATCATAATTATATTCCAAGGGTTGCTTATCCATTATTTTTTCCCTCCATAAATTAATGTCTCTTCCATTTCGAGGTTTCCAAAAGACATCCGAGCTTATCAAATGGGTTTTTTATTTGAGTAGTTCCCAAACAATCGAGCCTCCGTTGCAGTCTTGGATTGAATCTAAGCAATGTACTCATTTTTTTGGATTATATCTTTCTTTAAGGACTTTCGTCAACCAATCTTCTTCCTGAGTGATAAACCTACATACTAAATTTTCTCGTATTTCTTTGTTCATAAGATTAGGATCTCTAATGCAAAATACCCCATGGGTTTTTGGATACTTGATAGTTGTCCATTTTATCAAATGGTTTTTTTTTTGTATGCTAGAATGGCCCCCCTCCCAAATAAACTTTTGGATTTCCTTAGCCATCACAAAGAGAACACTTTGTTGGGGAAGGACGAAAGTGAATTGGTGCAAAGGGAGAGAAGAAATAATTTCTTTAATCAACACAACGTGTCCAGCTATGTTGAGCCAATAGGATCCCCAAGTAGAAAATTTCCTTTCAATTTTAGTGATGACACCGTTCCATGCTCACAAAGAATGTAATTTCAAACAAATTGGAATCCCTAAATATTTGAATTATTTCCAAGATTCCACAAGGTGGAATCCCATAATACTTTTTATTTGTCTTTGCTTGTGAAAAGAGGCATTCCATAAACAAATCTACGATTTTCCTGAGTTTGTTAGACCTCCAAAGGTGTCCAAAAATTAACAAGGACCAATTTAAAATTTCATGCAATTATTGTAGAAGACCCTTCTAAAATGAGGGTATCGTCAAAAAATTGAGAGTGATTTGTATTCTTTATTCCACGAACAAACTTGATATCATGTAGACACTCATAACTTCTTTCAAACTCCAACCTTCTACTAAGAGAGTCAATCATTATGATATATAAAAAAGGGGACGAAAGGAAACCTTTACAGAGGCCACAAGAAGCACAAAAGAATCCCACTGCCCTTCCATTTACTAATGGTGCTATCCAAGGCGATTTAATGTAGAGGGAAACCCAATATCTAAACCTTTCATCAAGTGAAATTTTGACATAACCTTGAATAAATAATCATGTCTAACCCTCTCAAAGGCATTATCCATATCCTTGGTCTTCTCTTTCTTAATTAGAATGAATTTCTTCTTGCACTAGCATAATATTATCAAATATTTGTCTTTTATGCGCAAATCCACCTTGGTTCTTAGAGACTAATTTTAGGGGAACAAATTTCAATCGTGAGGAAAAAATATTTGAAATGAATTTATAAGAAAAATTACATAACGAGATTGGTCTAAACCTAGCAAAATAAGATGGATTTACTTCCTTTAGGACTAATGCTAGGAAAGAAGTATTGATTCCTCCACCCACTTAATTGCGTTTAATTGAGTAGTCAATCATTCTACAAAAATCATATTTTATTACATCCCAAAACTAATGATAACAACAAGTAGAAAACCCCTTTGGTCTAGGATCTTTATCCGGATTAAATGAGAACACCACATGTTGAATTTCTTCCTTTGAAATTTCCTTCACGAGCATTAATTGTCCCATGAGAAATAATCTTCGGGATGTGTTCTAGCATATATTGTTTTGTCTCAAGGTTGGCGAGATAAGCGATGTTGTACAACTCAACATAATGACGAAATTCCTCCTCATTGGTCTATTGAAACCCTGAAACTTTATTACCATTGATAACCAATTCCTTGATGTTATTTTTCATTATCTTGTTCCTTTCTTGATTATGAAAAAACTTCTAGTTCATATCTCTTTCCTGGAGACATAGACTATTTGATTTAGATCTCCATTCTT
Organism: Pinus taeda; assembly: GCA_000404065.3. Lineage (NCBI taxonomy): Eukaryota > Viridiplantae > Streptophyta > Pinopsida > Pinales > Pinaceae > Pinus > Pinus taeda. Next base: position 102,190 of record APFE031471854.1, read on the forward strand.
CTTCCTCTTCTTTCAAAGCCTTATGAAAGGCTCCAAATTCTCTCTTTTCCTTGGTTACCATCTCATAAAGAACAAAACATTCCTCTATTTTGGACTGAAATGGATCCATTCTCATTTTATGTGTTTGTATAACAAATTTCATGTTCATCCTCTTCTCATGGGTCCACTACTTCAAGGCTTCCTTGAGGACCTTTATATTTTTCTCCCAGATTGAAATCAGAATACCTATGATTCATAGTCTCCGAACTTGTTTTAGTAGGTCACTAAAACCTTGTTTTCTATGCTAAAGTGGATTACAGTGAAACAAAATAGGGCCATAAGCCTCATCTTCTAAAATTTCCAGTTCAATAGGGTAGTGGTTGGAACTGTTCTAAGCGATAATGCATGAGGAAACCATGGTATGTTTTTTCATAAAGGAACTGACAATTAGAAAGTGGTCTATTTGGTGGTTATATGGCTTAGCCTAGATCTCTTTTTATTCTAAGCAAACTTGTTGGAGGTTGTTTTAACATCCAATAAGTTTAGGATTTGCATGAAGTCTTCCATAGTATGTTGAAATGTGTCTCTTACTAGAGATCCACCTTTTGTCCCCCATTGATGTAAACTAGTGTTAAAATCTCCCCCAAAAAATACACTCTAAACCAAAAGGGGAGTTTCCTAGATCCAATAAAGAATCCCAACATCGGTTTTTCTTGAAAATTGATCGGAATGTATGGAATAACAATAGAACATACATGATTTTAATGAATATGCAAAATAAGTTGTTTCCAACTAATGAGTGAATGATCATTGGTCTAATAGTTTTAGCAAAGATTGAGCCGATAATGTGAAAACTTGTAATGACCCCACCTTTCTAACCTCTATTTTTATATGTGTGTTAATAATTGTAAAGTCCAACATGGTAACCATGATTGGCTAAGACATATCCTAAAACAATTCAATTGTTAAATATTTTCTTGAAAATAATGAAAATATGAAATGTTGGCTTGAAGAGAGGGACACATGGATCCAAGTATGAGGGAAAGTAGAGAAATGAAGACAACATCCTCAACTTCAAAGATAGAGGAGGTGGCATGAAAAACCAAACTACCACCTGTAACATGGTGAAGATGTGATTGGATGAAGGGAAGTGTGAAATTTTTGTCTCGTGATGTGAGGGAAGGAAAAATGCACAGTCTTGTAGGATATGAATGACCTTAAGGAAAAAAGAGGAAGAGAAGGAAAAAAGAGTGGAGAAGAAAAGAAAAAAGAGAAAGAATCACATAATGATGGACATGGAGCATAGGAGAACTGATAAAAGTGAAACTGATCCCTGTGCTTTAGAATTGGGGTGTCTTCCCCTATATTGATGTGTTGAGGACATTGGATTGTGTGTGTCTAAGCCAGACTGGCTAGTGGGAGGCTCAAACGAGGATTGAATCATGAGTGGTTGTTAAGTAAGATTATAAACCACTAAATGCTAGCTGGTAAAGCTGATAAACCACTTAGAGCTTGTTGAATGAGCTGATAAACCACTTTGGTGCTTGCTGCAAAGTTGATAAACCACTAGGCAGGGTGAACTGAGCCACTATTGTGCTTGTTGTGAGGCTGATAAACCACCTATATAGTGGGATACATATTCTTGTGGTGCTTCCTTTGAAAATACAATGGATAAAACAACTATATAGTAGATTCAAACTCTTGGAATTAAGAAATGCCCCAATTGAGCCTTGGGTGAATACCCTGAGCAACCATCCCCTCAGACTTTGGATCCGGGTCGGGGATTTTAAACTACAAGAAATATTGCAGTGTAGATAGTATATGATTGGTTGAAGAGTTGAATTCCCTCCTTTGCTAGTTTCAAGTTGTTCAGATAAATAGAATGGCTTATGCATGAATGAACTATTGGTAATGAAATCCTCTTATATGTTAATAGGAAATTTATGGTTCTATATTACTCCTTGAAGGTTATTGAATTCATTTTATGTTCATGGTGAATCAGTTGTCTCATATGTGTTTATGGATATGTTGAACTTCTAGCATTGTGTGATGGTTATTATTTTCGTGAATTAGAGGGTTGTTATACGATTATGCCTGGTTGTATGAGGTATCACATTGAGCTTGTTATTTCAAGTGTTTTACAACGATCTAATATGTTTATGAATTGAATGAGTCATTGCCACACTTAATATTACCTCATATGATGAGAAGGTAACCTAAGTGATGGATGCTAAATGATGATTCAACTTGTGTTGATAGTCATAAGGGGGGGTATGCTGTGGAGATTCCTACCATGGGTCCCATGTTAAAAAGATGGTACCTCATGGAAAATTGATTGAGATGTGGTCCAATCGATGACATTCATTCACATTGAGGCCCATTATTTTGTCATGAGTTAACAAGGGGGGTCTAAAACAAAAAAACTCTTGCGATAAACCACTGAAGTTTCCAAGAACCTGGAACCATGGGTAATGTGGAAACATTACATAACTTGTGGCCCAAGCTTAGTGGGACCCATGAGCCTGGGTCGACGTGGGAAGTGCCATAATACCTGGTAATGACCATGTGTGATCCAGGTAGATATCGGTGGCCAAGCACCTATTCCATTGGCTCATAGCATAATTTTCATATTTTGGCAATTTTCTATTTTTGGTAGTTTTCAGGTCTTAAACTTCTAGAGCCATTTTGAGGCTCTAAACAACTTTTTTTGGGGAAATGAATTGATGTTAGTCATAAATATCAAAAAATGTACTCCTCGAATAGAAATTTCCAATGAGCTATCACGTACACTGAACAAATATTATATGCCAAATTTATTACCTTGGGAAGTTGGCATTCCAAGTTACCCCATCGGGGCCCATAAGACTTTGGAACTTCATCTCCTAGGGTTAGGTTTTTCGATGTTTATGGTTTCTCATTACTTCTTCATGATAAAAAGGCATCTGAGCCTCATTCTAACATAGTTCAAGAAGGAACATAGTCATCACATCTCTTCTCATTGATAAGCTGCCATCATTTGAGCTAGTTTTCTTTCATTCTACATGTATACAATTTCATCATTTTCAATTTATAATTGAAGTTAATTTTAAATGTATCTTTGTGTTTTGGTTACAAATCTATATTTAATTTCATTTCCTTCATAAATTTGGATTAATGGTATTAGAGTGGTTGACTCTTTATTTTTATTATTATGCATGTTCTCGATGAGTTTGGGGTATAAGGAGTTGGGACTCGAATTGTTTGAGCCCTTGCAAGACCATCCTCATAGACCTTGGTGACCTCCCATGGATGAAGAAAAGAAAAATGAAGGAGCATGAGATCCTATCAAATTGTTGCTCGATGAAGCCCTCAAGTGACAAAGGAACAAGATCATGGATATTTTTTCCCAAATACTTCGACATATGCCAATAAATGACACATATTCATCAAGTTGCCACTTTGGAGGCACTGCACCCTTTAAGGTACAAGTTAATTTTGATATTCCTATATTTGAAGGCCAGATAGATGAAAATGTTATAGATAAATGGTTAAATATGCTAGAAAGTATTTTCTGGTCCATAATTTTCTGATAGAGAAAATATTACCTTTCAACTCCTTAAGGCCACCCCTAGTGTTAAGGATTGGCAGAAAACTCATTGTGAGCAAATTGTTGTGGAGGAATCCACACTATTTTTAGTCACACCCACTTGGTAATGTTTTAGGGACTTTGTTAAGGAATAATATTACCTTGTTGAAAGCTATGAAGACCAGTACATAAGATGGACCACACTACGACAGGAAAGGGACCAAGCAATGCCAGAGTTCACAAATATATTTCATACCTTGCACACCAAGTTGGGTATCAAGGACTCTGAGAAACATTTGATGACAAGTACCATTGTTGTATGAAATTATACATCTAGACAAAAATGGAGCTCTTGGACATCTCCTTGTTTGGTTCAACATACCAATACTCTGTCAAAATCGAGCAAATATTTAAATAGAAGAATCAAGACTTTGGATATACAAATCATTCATAGCAGAATCACGATAGGGGCAACCACAAATCATGAAAAATAGGATAGAGCCAGGGTGTACCACCTAAAGACAACCCATCAAAACCACAAACAAAGAATGGGAATCAGAAGATGAAGAAAGACATGAGAAAGTGGTGCGAAATTCACAAGAGCCCTACTCATAATGTCAATGAATGTCACATAAGGAAATTGTTCGTGGCTGAGATAAAAACCTCAGAGTCAAACACAGGTTGTGAATATGAACTAGACCTAGACAAGGGGAAACAAATCATTGAGTGGAACGCAATGCCACCGTTACCATCACCAAGGTCTAGCAAAGTGAGCCCAAAGATCCAGAGGAAGGTGAGCGCCTGTTTTGCTCATAAATGTGGATGAAGGATGCTCCATTCTATTTCATTATCGATAAGGAGAGTAAAAAGAACGTCCTCTTATGATAGGTCATTAATTAGTTGGACCTGCTGATAATACCACCCCTACAACCATACACTATCAGGTGGCTCCACCATCTCCACATGAACCAATAGTGTCAACTACCCTAGAACATCAAGTCTTTCAGGACAACATATTGTGTGATGTTGTTCCCCTTGAAGTTTATCATGTTTTGTTAGGCCAATCATACTTGTGGAAGCATCATGTTGTGTATGAGTCTATACCTTGTAGTGTTATTATTACTTTGGGTGGACAACTACATAAAATACCATAGGTAGCCCTACTTATTGCCACTTCTTTGATCTCTATTAAGCAATGTAGTAAGGTCATTTTCTAGACTAGTAAATTGGTCTTCATCTTGATTCACTCTCAAAGTAAGGAGAATATTATGGCCACATCCATCTCCTCCACACATGGCTCCTTCACATAATAGATCCAAGTGGATAAGGTCATGGAAGAGTATATATACATCTTCTCCTCACCAACGGGGGTACCTCTACACTGTTAGGTTAAGCATTCAATCGATCTAATTCCTGGTGAACCTCTACCCAATGGAACAATATACTGCTACTCTCTCCTGGAAAATGAGGAAATTAAGTGGTAGATCTAAGATACGCTACAAAATTGGCACATTTGATGAATTTCGTCACCGTGTGGAAGCCCAATTATACTAGTGCAAAAGAAGAATGGGATCTAGAGACTCTACATTGATTATCAGGATTCGAACAAATCACAGTCAGGAATAAGTACTTGATTCCCTATATTGATGACCTCTGTGATTGGCTCAAAGGGGCCAAGTACTTCGATAAGATTGATTTGAAGTCTAACTATCACCAAGTCCCAATAGAACCAATTGATGTGTGGAAGACCACTTTCAAGTCCAAGGAAAATATTTTTGAATGGTTGGTCATGCCCTTTGGTTTGAAAAATTGCCAAATAAATTTCATGCGAATGATGGATGATATCTTGCAGCCTTTAACCAAATGTTTTCTGATTGTATATTTGGATGATATCCTCATATTCAACAAGAATTGGGTAGAGAACTTGCAACATATTCAATAGGTCCTTCACACTCTGCAACAACACAAGATATGTGCTAACTTGGAATGGAAAAGTTCCAATATCTAGGTTACATTATTGATGATCAATGTTTTCATGTGGATGCAGCCTGTTGTCCCTTAAGAAACCAATTTCCTGGCTATGTAGAAATTGTTCTTAAAACATTAATGTTTATAATTATTGCCACTTGTTTGTCACTTAATTGTATGTTGTATTGTCAAATGAAGGACTTGAAAGACTTGGTTTTTAACCCTTAATACTTAGTGTGCCATGAAAATCTCAGAATGCCATTTGATTGTTGAATATAAATGATGAATCAATAAAGCCTGAAGAAGTCAGAGACAATATGCTATTTTACACAAAATCTACTATCTGTGATACTTGAAGAAGTTAAAGGTAATATGATGTCTTACATAGAAACTACTATCTGTAACTTAGAGGAATTGCAGAGGTAGGAACTTCAAGTATAGGAGAGCTCTTTTAAGGGATTTTAACTTCATTTACATAAGAAAATAAAGACCTTCAACTTCATTACCATACTTAAAGGAGGAAAACACATGATGACACATAACAAAGAAGTCACAAAATCGTACCCAACAATGTGTGGAAAACTTCTGATTCTTTCATTAATCAACAGTTTTATCAAGAATACAGTGGCCTAGTCTCCAGGTTCTCTAAAGTTCCAACCCTTTCTCTGTAAATTTTCCTCCTCTTATACATTACAAGACAGTTGGTAATCACCAAAACTATCAAACTACTTAACTATCTCCTAACTGCTTAAAGTAAAATTTATTGCAGAATATGACAATGGAGGGTAAAATCACCTCATTCTCAAGAAAATAAAATGAGAGGAAGTAACAAAATTTTGAAAACTGATGATGGTTGTTTGTTGTTCAGATCTATGGCTTGGTTGCTGATGAAGTTTCTCTGTGGATGTTTTAATAATGGTTAAATTGTTTTAACACAACAAATTGCATTTTGACAAAACTCTGTGTGTGGACTTGGGCCCACATATGTATTGGGAGTGTTCCAAGTGGTAGACAAAGAAACCCGACCAATTACCATTCCCTTTGGAATTTTAGTCGTTCGTCTCTAACTTTGGTTATTTTGCTAAAACAATGAAATCGGTTGATTGACGTGAAATATGGAAAATCACAGAACTGAAAAGGATTTAGACTCTGGTTCATAAACTTATCATGTCTGCCTGAGCTGTGCACGATCACTATCCGATCACCGAGTTAATGGACGGTTCGATCCTTCGGAACTCAACGAAGCTTTAAACCTCTTGAACAAAACCTCATCGCGTCAATTTTTTCAACAACCCTTTGACTCCCACATGGACCCGATAAGAAATAAGACTGCCAGTAAAAGATTTATCGGGTCTGATTTTAAAAATAAAACCTGATTACTTTTCGATGCGATATCCATCGAATCTCCTCCCTTTTGATGGACAACTGCGATTAATCCAGACTTCAACGGATTAAACTGCATTTCATACACCATCGCGCCCGATTTCCAAAATAAACTTCGTTCTATTTATCCATGAGATTGTTGTCGGATCTATTGCCTTGCAAGTGAACGACTAAGATCTTCTTGTGGCTTTCTCATATTCAAAAGCCGTCAAATAAATAAAATAAGTTATTTCTTTCAAATTTCCACTTTTCCCCTTATTACACTACAACATAATATTTGATTTTTTTCATTTTTATAATAAAACTAAAAATAAAATTAAAAGGACAATGGATGCTACAACATATGGCTCCACCTGGGGATAGAGCTTTTTCCACAAAAGCACTGAGAACCACAGATCATTGCCTTCATCTCGATCATGGAGTCATATATTACTTAGCCAATTAAACTTCTATGGAATTTGTACAATGGATTCACTGTGGTATCTACCATGACAGGATGCTTATGCTTCAGGACTGGAAGTAATGTTTGAGGTACTGCCCATTGACAGGTAGCTACAAAGATTCACCATTGAGATTCTCTAGGAAGAATGTATTATTTGTCCTTGCTTCTATATTTTTGAATGGACCATACCAGAGAGGATCAAACTTTCCATGCTTACCCTTATCTTCTCTTCTAGTATCCCTCCTTAATACCAGGTCTCCAACTTTAAAATCAATCTCTCTAGATTTTCTGTCAAAAATACTTTTCATCTTTGATTGATACATAATCAAGATGTCTCTTACCTTATCCTTGTTTTCACTCAACTCCACTACCTTATTCATTCTTCTTATGAAAGCATTGGGCTCTTCTTTTTCCTCTTGAAGATTGCAATCATAGGCTTCACAAGATGACTTGGGAAGAAAGCTTGAGTTCCATACACGAACTCAAAAGGTGATTTTCTTGTAGACCTTCTTGTAGTCACTCTAGCAGCCCATGGAGCAAAATTTAACTTAGAATCCCTGTCTTTTTGTTTCTCCGCAATAGTTTTCTTAAGGATCTTCATCAAAGTCTTGTTAGTGGATTTAGCTAATCCATTTCCTTGTGGATGATAAGTTGTTGAATGGGATAAAATAACATTATACTTTTGACAAAAAGCAATAAACCTACTTGAATTGAAGACTTGAGAATTATTTGTTATGATTTTGACAAGGCATCCAAATCTGCTGAAAATATTCTCCTCTAAGAACTTCATCCCCACCTAGTCATTTGCCCTTTTAGTAGGTATAGCTTCTACCCACTTGGTGAAGTAATCAGTAGCTGTGAGAACCCACTTATGCTATCCACTTGAAGGTGGGTTTATCTCTCCAACAAAGTCCAATCCCCATTCTCTAAATGGTTCTTCTATGAAGACTGGGATCAGAGGCAAAGGAGAGAACCTGTTCTTCTCAGCAAAAAGCTGACACTTCTAACAACTTTTGACAAACTTATATGTATCGCCAAATAGAGTAGGCCAATAAAACCCTGCCTGAAGGATTTTGTGTGTAGTAGCCTTCCAACTATAATGTCCTCCACATAACTTCTCATGATAATCTTTAATGGTCTCTGTAAATTCATCCTGTTTTAAACATAACAACAATATTCCTACAGGATCCTTCTAATACAATCTATCCTCAACAATCACATATGGATGGGATTTAATCTTTAATGCTTTATACTTTGTTCTATCCAAAGATTGAGGAAAAGAGAGGAAACACAAATAATCGACTATGTGCTTGTACCATTCTGAACATAAAAACTTATACCCGATCTTCATACCCGAGTCTAATCTTTCTTCACCTTCTTCAATTATTTCTTCATTCACAGGTGTCAGCAATTTGATTCCCAATGCTTGAAAGTTTGACTTTGTCAACATCTTCGCCAATCCTTTCCCTTTCACCAGCTTTGTGGGCTTTATGTCTAAGTCATACTCTTGGATCTTGGCTATCCATTTTCCTCTTTTTCCTTCTACATCACTCTGAACTATGACATCCTTTACTACATCATTTGGCACATAAGCAATGATCTATGACGGTAGTACGTAAGTCCCGAAGGCCTTTAGGGATTCTACCAAAGCATATACCTGTTTTTCAAGAATATTATACTTTAGTTCAGCATCTCTGAGAATCTTGCTAAAGAGAGCAACTTGCTGCTCCTTTTCTTCATCATTTTTATGCAACAAGACAACAACTATTGAATTAGGCAATGCAAATGAAAAAACTTGGAAAGGTTTTTGATAATCAGGGCTTATTAGGACTGGATCAACTTGCAATTCTTCTTTAATCCTAGAGAATGACTCTCTGGATTCCTTGGTCCAATGCACTTCATTCTCTTTCTTCAACATATTAGTAATTTCTTTTACAATTTCGGCATAATTGGACACAAACCTCCTTAAAAAATTTATTTTTCCCAGAAATTTCTGAATGTCCTTCTTACTCTTGGGCAAAAGTATTTTCTACACAGCTTGCACCCTTGCTGGATCTATCTTCACTCCATCTCTAGAAACAATGTGCCCTAGCAGTTGGCCCTCCTCCAATGAAAAGATGGACTTCTTAGGATTCAAGGAAAGCCCAAATCTTCTACATTTCTCAAAAGTCTTTTTTAGATGGTACAGATGCTCCTCATCAGACTTAGAGAAAACAATGATGTCATCCAAGTATATCACTACAAACTTATCTCCCACAAAATAAATGTCCATAGCCCTCTGAAATGTAGCACCTGCATTCATCAACCCAAAAGGCATTCTAGCATACATAAAGGTTCCCTAAGGAGTTGTGAATGCAGTCTTCTTCTGATCTTCTTTATCCGCATCCACCTGGTTATACCCTGAAAACCCATCCAACATTGACATCTTGAATGATCCTATTACCTCCTGCAACACATGATCCATTTTAGGTAACGGATAGTTATCTTTCAAGGAAGCCCTGTTGAGATTTCTAAAGTCTACACATAGCCTTATCTCTCCATTGTTCTTCCTTATAGGCACTAAATTGGCCACCCAGTCAGAGTACTTAAGTGGAACTATAGTCTTGGCATCAAGCAAATTTTTGACTTCTTTCTCGATCATTGGTAAAAGCAGAGGATTTATCTACCTGAGCTTCTGCTTAAATGGTTTAGTCCCCCCTTTCAAGGGAATCTTGTGCTGAATAATACTTACATCATATGTTTTAAGATCCTCATAGGACCAATCAAAAACATCAACATAGTCCTTGAAAAGTTTAATATATCTCTCCTTATAATTAGGTGGAACTCCATTGAATAATTTGACTAACCTGGGCTCCTTCTGGGTTCCAATATTGTAATCTTGAATCTGCTCATCTTGTGGAATTTTTTGTGAACTAACAACTACATCATTGGAGTTAAAAAGTCTTTCAAGAGGGACAAGTCCCCTTGGTAGAGAATTATCTTTCAATTGAATAATCTTTTGATCAATTATGGAATTTTTCAAACCACTTGCCTCCGCACCTTTTGTTGCTTCATCTTCATCTTGATCCATCTCTATGCCCTGAAAATATTCAATCATAGTCAAGAATTGCTTAACCTACTGATCATCTTCAAAAATATACCAGTGCCTCATTTCAACCTCATATCTTAGCTTCAGATTAATAGAAGGCCTAAAAGTACTAGAAACCACAGCCAAAGAATCTGCTAATCTGTTTCTATTTCTTGGAATGAACTGAATGTTGAAAGCTTCAAAGAAGTTCTCAACCAAATCCTACACTTCGTTTCTGTATGCCTTAAGCCTAGGGTGTTTTGTCTGACAGTGGTTCTTTATTTTCTTTATAATTAGATCTGAATCTCCAAAGATAGAAATTGACTTGACTCCCATTTTTTTTGTTGTTTGCAGAGCAATGATCATGGACTCATATTCTGCCACATTTTTTGTTGCTTCGAACTCCAATTTAAAAGATAAAGGGAACATATTACCTCTAGGCGCAATTAGAAGGAAACCAACACATGTTCCTCCCTTAGAATAGGATCCATCAAAGAAGCACTTCCACACCCCTTCGGTTTACATATTTGTATTTACACTAGCTGAAGCAAGCCACCTCTGGTTATCTTCAACCAATTCTGAATTATCATGCAACACAAAGCAAGAAAAATAATCTTTCTCTTGACTATATATAGGTGAATTACTTGCCCCATTTTTTGTTCTTTTTTTTTACAAATCTAGTTTCTCTATACAACCTCCTTTCTTCTCCACCAAAAATTGGTATAACAACATATGTAAAATCTAGTTTCAAAACACCACCCAATTTGGCTCCCCATGACCTAGATAGCAGCATTCCAAACCTAGCAGGGATATCTGCTACCACTACATCCATCACCAAGCTTCTAGCTAGGATCTGGGCTAGTGACACCACCATATCTTTAATGACCCCCATACACTTGACTTTATTTGAATCAAAAGAATACAAGTCTCTGTAACATTTAGTAACTTGTAGGTTTAGCTGTTTCATCACTGATGATGGCATAAGGTTATGTGAATCTCTTGAATCAAGCATACAATTGTGCAAGAGGAAACCATGAATCAATAGATAAATGTAGAAAGGAGGGGTTGAAGAATCCACCTCCTCCACATGTGGACCAAAAACCGCTACTGGTTTATCTTCTTACAGATTCACAGTGTCATTTACATTCACATTCTCTCTTAGATTGATAAACTCAACAATCTCTCTCTGATAAACTGGTGTTTTGACCAACTCTGTGAGGGGCACTTGAATTCTAATTTTCTCTAATTCTTTAGTCAGACTAAACACATGACCTTATATAGTATTCCTTTCATTTTCATCTTCACCTCTCTTCATGACTGAAATCTCTTATGGAATGGAAACAAGTTTTTCTAAAGGATTTTTTTCACTTTTGTCTCAAGAAGACTCACCTTGAAGCATTTGAGTCTTGCTACTTGTATTCTACCACTGATTTCCTTTATTCAATTGTTTTGCAAGTTGTGGTTCTTGTGGAGTTGCCTTATGTAAGGGAGGTGGAACTTGCTGCTCGCCTTCATCTTCTTGACTTCTAGACCTTTTCCTTGATCTCAAGTCATATTTCTTATGTAGTTCTACAGGCATAAAATCAGAAAACTGCTTCCAATACTCATCAATTTCATTCTCATCATAAATGGCATATGTTTCAGCATATTCATATTCTTCTCCCTCGACACCTAGTTCATCTTCATCTACTGCATACAATGTGGAAATCTGATCATCATGGTCCCTGGTATTCTTTGGTATTTCATCAGGATTTGCTTCTATATACAGTGGTGCTTGAATCTAATATTGATCTTTTCTCTCCTTCTGCAAAATTTTCAAAGGTTGTATTCTATATTGAGGATTAAAATTTATGTTCTTTTGTGCTTGCCTCTGAGAATGCTTACTCTCCAACTCTAATTTAGTCAATTTATTCGGAAATTTTTTAATTACATTACTCATATCCTCTAATGTTTGACTTTGAGAGGACTCTGCTTTAGCCTTTCCCTTATCTTGGATAGGTTGTGTCTCTGGTGTTTTACCTGCAGCCACTAGATTTGCTTCTATCTCTAATGCATCAGTTTGGATTTGATCAAGGGTTGCAGATCTTCTCTCCCTCATTGTAAATCCAAAATTTGACTCAAAATCCCCTGCAAAAGTTATTTTTGCACCAGCAGGAGGGGGCTTAATCTCCATTGGAAGACTATTGTACAATTTATTAAACCTTCTCATGGATTCAACAACACTTTCATTAGAATTCTTCTTGATAGCATTAAACTCAGTGAGTGAATACCCATGGTCTCTTTTCCTTCCCCATATTTGGGTGAACAAGCACTCCATCTCTTCCCATGTTGTAATAGAGTTATTAGGAAGCCATTTAAACCATTTTCTTGCTTCTCCATCCAAGGATTGGACAAAAAGTCTTAGAACAACATCCAGGTGTTCAACATTTAGGTTTTCTGTGAAATTAGAAAATACCGATATATGATTCTCTAATGTTTGTTCATCCTCCCTTGTGAAACAAGGAATAATATTCAAGTATTCTTGTGGCATTTGATTCAACTGTTGTGGCAATTGAATAGTTGTATACCTATTCATCAAAAATGCAGGTGCTGCAATGTTTGCTCCTGAATTTATTGAACCTTGATTACTAGCATATGTGGAACTTGACTGAGGAGTAAATGGAGTGTGCAGAGGTGGTAATGTAGTTATAGGTTCAGGCTGATAACTATAGAAGATACTGAAAAGGAAACAAACTATAAAGATTGTTCTTGATAGTTGGGTCCTTGAAATGAACTGGATGTAAAAGGTGACTCTTGGTCAATAAAAGATTAATGTGAAAGATGTGATGAACTGCTACCTAGTGCAGACAGTGTAGGACTTGGTGTAAGTGGAGTTTTAGACCTTCCAACCCTCTTGGAAACTATTCTCTCAGGAACTGAAAGGGCTTGAACTTTCTGCTGTGAGGTATCTGACCTTGTATGAGGCCTCTTTAGAGCTAGAGTTATTGCTTTTCTTCAAAACAATGAAATATTTCCTCCTCACTGAACAACCATAGGAAAATATTGAAAACCCAAGGAAAAGTGTTCTTGTATTCTCTTCCTGGCAGCGGCGCCAATTAATGTTGTCCCTTAAGAAACCAAATTCCTGGATGTGTAGAAATTGTGCTTAAGACATGAATGTTTATAATTATTTCCACTTGTTTGTCACTTAATTATATGTTGTATTCTCAAATGAAGGACCTAAAAGACTTGGTTTTTAACCCTTAATAATTAAGTGACATGAAAATCTAAAAATGCCATTTGATTGTTGAATATAAATGATGAATGAATAAAGCTTGAAGAAGTCAGAGACAATATGTTGTTTTACACAGATTCTACTATCTGTGACACTTGGAGAAGTTAAAGATAATATGACGTCTTACACAGAAACTAATATCTGTAACTTAGAAGAATTGTAGAGGTAGGAACTTCAAGTATAGGAGCGCTCTTTTAAGGGATTTTAACTTCATTTACATAAGCAAATAAAGGCCTGTAGCTTCATTACCATACTTAAAGGAAGAAAACATATGATGACACATAACAGAGAAGTCACAAAATCGTACCCAACAGTGTGTGGAAAACTTCTGATTCTTTCATTAATCAACATTTTTATCAAGAATACAATGCCCTAGTCTCCAGGTTCTCCAAAGTTCCAACCCTTTCTCTGTAAATTTTCCTTGTCTTATACATTATGAGACAGTTGATAATCACCAAAACTGTCAAACTACTTAACTATCTCCTAATTGCTTAAAGTAAAAGTTATTGCAGAATATGACAATGGAGGGTAAAAACACCTCATTCTCAAGAAAATAAAATAACATGAAGTAACGGAATTTAGAAAACTGATGATGGTTGTTCGCTGTTTAGATATGTGGCTTAACTGTTGATGAAGTTTCTCTGTTGATGTTTTAATAATGGTTAAACTATTTTAACAAAACAAAATGCATTTTGACAAAACTACGTGTGTGGACTTGGGCCCATGTATGTATTGGGAGTGTTCTGATTGGCAGAAACACAAAGAAACTCGACCAATTACTGTTTCCTTTGGAAGTTTTAGTCGTTCGTCTCTAACTTTGGTTATTTTGCTAAAACAACGAAATTGGTTGATTTACACAAAATATGGAAAATCATGGAACTGAAAAGGATTTAGACTCTGGTTCATAAACTTATCATGTCTGCTTGAGCTGTGCGCGATCACCATCCGATCACCCAGTCAATGGACGGTCCGATCCTTCGGAATTCAATGAAACTTTAAACCTATTGAAAAAAACCTTATCATGTTTGTTTTTTCAACAACCCTTTGACTATCACACAGACCCAATAAGAAATAAAACTTCTAGTTAAAGGTTTATTGGGTCTGAATTTAAAAATAAAACCCGATTAATTTTCAACGCGATTTTCGTTGGATCACGTCCCTTTCGATGGACGACTGCGATTGATCCAGACTTCAACGCATTAAATTGAATTTCATACACTATCACGTCCGATTTCTTAAATAAACTTTGTTCCAGTTACCCACGCGATTGCCTTCAGATCTGTTGCATTGCAAGTGAACGACTCAGATCTTCTCGTGGGTTTCTCACATTCAAAAGCCGTCAAATAAATAAAATAAATTATTTCTTTCAAATTTCCACTTTTCCCCTTATTTTGCTACAACATAATATTTGATTTTTTTCATTTTTGTAATAATATTGAAAATAAAATTAAAAGGACAATGGATGCTACAACACAACCAAGATCCAAGTCATTTGGAAAATTCTAGCCCCATGACTCTAATAGAGCTTTGCAACTTCTTGGGCCTTGCTAATTTCTGCTGAATATTTTCGTTGGGGTTCTCTTATATCACTTGGCCCTTAAGTCAAGTTACAATTTTTTTTGGTTCGAGTCACAAAAAAGGTATTTGATGAATTGAAACATTGCCTTGCTTTACACCAACCCTCACCATATCAGACTTGTAATAGCCATTTGATATTGAGATAGATGCCTTTGACTATTCTATTGGTGTAGTCCCCATTTATCAGGGACATCTAATGGCCTATCATAGTGATACACTCTCTGATACTCCCCAGAGATACCCCAACTATCAAAAGGAGATTTATTCCAACGGGAAACCCTACCACAAAGGGAAACATTATATTATGGGGAATGAAATGATCATCCTCATGGATCACATGCCTTTTCAATTTCTGTAGACACAACGGAAGTTACAAAATGAATGCCATAAAATATGGCCCACATAACTACAATAATTACATTTTAACATTAAAGACAAGAAGGGTAGAACCAATCACATCATAGACTGCCTCAGTCTGCCCCTAGTTGTGGCACTTACCACCATTCTTGTTAGGCCAGGAGTAACTCTAGTTTGACAGAAAACTGATTGATTTTTTATTCCATAGGTAACCCATTATTATATACAATAGGGAGTTATTGTTCAGTTCATCTCCCGATGACTGTTCAACTTCCCAATTAATTTTATTTACATAAAATTCCCAATCATGAAGATTAGGTGTCAACATTCCCCCCCTTAATCTGAAGGGATGTTGGTGAGTCCAAGCATCATTCTGAATCGTTCAAGCTTTTCCTTTCCAAGTGCTTTGGTGAAGATGTCTGCAATTTGCTCATTTGTGGAACAATGACAGAGATGGATTGTTTTGGCCTCAACATGATGTCGAATCAAATGATATTTTGTATTGATATGCTTCGTTCTATCATGGAATTTTGGGTTCTTGGCCAACTTTATTGAAGAGGTTTTGTCAATCATGAGTGGAGTTGATTGTGCTTGTTTTACTTGCAAATCTTCAAGAATTTTCCTGAGCCACACAATTTCTTTTGTTGCTTCAGCTGCTGCCACGTATTCTGCTTCTGTCGTGGAATCTGTTGGAACTGATTGTTTGCGTGATCTCCAGGAGACAGCTCCTGATCCAAGACTCATAGCATATCCTGAAGTAATACCCTAGTTTCTTTGTCTCCATCTAAGTCTGAATCAGAGTATCCAATCAAGCTGAAGTCATCTACCTATGTATACTTGATTCCAAGATCTTAAGTTCCCTTCAAGTACCTTAGAACTCTTTTTGCAGCAGACCAATGTCCCTCACAAGGCTTTTGCATAAACCTGGAGAGGATTCCAACAACAAATGAAATGTCTGGTCTAGTAGTAGTGAGGTAGATGAGACTTCCTACAAGCTGTCTATACTTTGTTGCATCCTCAAATTCCTTTCCTTCAATAGATGTGAGCTTTAAGTTTTGTTCCATTGGAGTAGAAAGAGGATTGCACTCTGTCATGCCAAATCTGTTTAACAAATCTCCAATGTATTTCTTTTGAGAAAGAAATATGGATTTTGGATGTTGGGTTACTTCAATGCCAAGATAGTAATGAACATAGCCCAAATCAGTCATTTCAAAGCTTTTTCCTAATTCTTTCTTTATGGATGCAATATAACTTTCATTGTTCCCTGTCATTAAAAGATCATCTACATATACCACAAGATATACAACTGTTTTGCCAACTTTCTTGACAAATAAAGTTGCATCATCAAGATAAAAATGATTGAAGTTGAGTTTCAGAAGATGCTCAGTTAGTTTTTCATACGAGGCTCGCGGTGCTTGTTTGAGGCCATACAAGAACTTCACAAGTTTGCATAATTTATGTTCATGTCCTTTCACAGCAAATCCTTCAAGCTAGGACATAAAAGCATTCTCTTTTATATCTCCATTCAAGAAGGTAGTTTTTACATCCATTTGATGGACTTTCCAACCGTTCTGAGATGCTAGTGAAAAGAGTGTCTGGATCGTGGCCCATTTTGCTGTGGGGGAAAAAGTTTCCTCATAATCGACCCCTTCCTTCTATGAAAAACCTTTTTCCACAAGCCTAGCTTTGTGCTTGTCAAGTGAGCCATCAACTTTGTACTTGTTCTTGTAGACCCACTTGCAGCGAATTGGTTTGGTTCCAAATGGAGGATCAACCAGCTTCCGAATGTCGTTCTTTATGAGGGCATCATACTCCCTTTTTGCACATCACTCTTTCCATTCAATCATGGAAGCAGCTTCTTTATAAGGAAAGTTGGTTCAAAATATGTAGACAAGTTCAATTCCCAAATCATAAGAAACATTCCATATCAACAGGTTGAATTAGAGTCATCTACATCACCTCCATTTTGCTGGTTTGAATTTCTGGTTCCTGTTTTTCCAATTTCATCAGGATGAACACTTTCAAGTGTCTTTGTCAACCACTTTCGGGGACCTTTCTGAGATGGTCCAGGTTTCTCTGTTGACTGAGTTGGGACTGAATCGAGATTAAGTCTCCCAATTCTATCAATTACATCACTTAAAGCATCATCCGTTGTTGGAGTTTCATTCAGGGGAGAGTGTTCTTCAGAAGAAGATTCCACATGTTGATCTAGAATAGGAATCCCCCCTTCAAGATGTGGAATCTGATTATCAAATTCTTGAAATGATTTCGTTTTTGCGAATCTATCCAAGCGATCAAGTTGCCGCTCAACAACATTGTCAGATTTGGATGATTCAAGAAAAATTACATCTCTAGATACAACAAACTTTTTATTTACTTCATCATAGAGGCGGTATGCTTTGGAGGTGTTTGAATACCCCAGGAAGATACACTTACGACTTCTAGCACCACGTTTGTTTCTATGTACCTTTGGTATCAAAGCATAACAGGTGGAACTAAAGACCCTGAGATGTTTTATCGAAGGAACATGTCCATACCACAATTCATAAGGAGTCTTATTTCTTATAGCATTAGATGGACATCTATTCTTTGTATATGCAGCACATAGAACAACATCAGTCCAAAACATTATCTTTACATTTTTGAAGAAAAGCATGGATCATACCATATTCAAGATTGTTCTATTCATTCTTTCAGCTACACCATTCTGTTGGGGATTATAAGGCACATTTGTTTGATGTTTGATCCCATGTTGGCGAAGATAGTTTTCAAATTCATTTGATGTATATTTTTTTCCATTATCAGTGCGAATAGACCCAATATGAGATTGTGCATCATTTTCAATCCATTTATGAAAATTCTTAAATGTTTGAAAAGCATTAGATTTGTTCTTCAATAAATAAACCCAACACATTCTGATGTAGTCATCAATAAACATCATGATATACTTATTTCCATTTGCAGAAGAAACAAGCATTGGACCACATAAATCTGAATGAATGAGTTCAAGTTTTCTATGTGCTCTTGAATGTGAATCATGAAAAGATTGTTTGCTATGCTTTCCTAGAATGCAAGCATCACATTGCTTAAGTTTTCTAGGAATTGTAGGCAAACCAGCAACACCATTTTTCTTCAATAAGCGGAGACTGTCATAGTCCAAATGTCCAAATCTAGCATGCCATAATAAACTTGATGGAATTGTACCTTCTTCATGATGGGAATTGTATGAGAAATGTTGTGCATGAGCAGATGTTCCTTGCAGTTTGAGAAGCATTTCTTCTTCTATTCCCCTCATGACAAGTGAGTGGTCAGATGCTTTTCTTACCTCAAGCTTTCCATCAAACATATGAATGGAGTTACCTTGCTGATGGATGTGGACCAAGGACAACAAGTTTCTCTTGAGTTGTGGGAGATATAGAACATGATCCAAAAGAAAGTCTGGAAGACCAGGCAGTTTAAACCTGATTGTGCCAAGCCCTGATGGCTTGATTTTTGATTGATCTGCAAAGTATACTGCTCCACCAACATGGTTAGTGAACTCTTCAAAAAAATATTTTCTATGAGACATGTGGCAAGTTGCTCTTGAATCAAGCAACCAATCATTTTTCCATGAAGCAGGTGAAGCATTAAACAAATCTTCATTTACTCCAATGTTACATTGTGCCTCAACATAGTGAGCAGATTCAGGTGCTTTACCTTTGTCTGTATCATTAGTTTTACCTTTCTGTTGGTTTCTTTTCTGCTCAATTTTGTCCTATGGTAGCTTTCATGTAGAGGCATCATGTGATCCATTTCTTTTGCATAGAATACAGTGTAAATCTGTCTTTTCTCCTTGAGAATGTCTGCCCCCCCGCCTCTGAAATATCTTCCTCTTCCTCTTCGTCCACCTCTTCCTCTTCGTCCACCTCTTCCTCTTATAGAATCTTGAGCAGGATGCTTTTCTTTATGAGCAAGGCACACCGTCTCTTCAGAAGATTCAGGGGTTTTCTTCTTTCCGAAAGCTTTCTCTCTTTTAGCAAACTTTTTCACAAGAGAGTCAAAGGTTATATCTTTGAGATTTCCATTTTCTTGCAATGACTCAAGATAATTGGAGTATGTAGGATAAATGCCTTGAGAAAAGCAATAAGAGGAATATCCAATTCAACCTTAGTGGATTTGATATCATGCATTATAGACTTTACTTCAGATGCAAGAGCAAGAGGATCATTATTTTGCAGTTCAAGAGTGAACAGTTTAATCATGAGTTGGACAACTTCAAGTGTAGAATGTGAGTCATAGAGTTCTTTAAGCTTTTGTAGGGCTTCAAAGGCAGTTGAATATGACAAAATATGGTGACTCACCTCTTCATTTACAGATGCTGTGATTAATGCATAAGCTTTGCTGTTCTTGTTTTCCCAAATGACGAGATCTTTGTCTGAGGTAGGCTATATTGGGTCATTGTCTCCTTCTTCGACACACACTCCTTTCCACAACTCATTGAAGATGAGGATGTGTTTTATCATCCGGGGCCATTCAGGATAGTTCTCCTTGCCAGTGAGAACTATTCCTACCATGGACATGATTGAATGCATTCTGTAAGAAAAAATTACTTCTGCTGATAGAAAACAATATATATGTTATACCTTCCACTTCTCAAATATATATGCTATACCTTCCATATACCATATAACATATCGCCATAAAAACTTATTGAATTTCATGTCACGTTCACTTTTATTCCCATTCAAAATAATATATTATCACTCCATATAATATATTATTATTCTTACACACATGAACATATGTTGGTCACTGCACCATTGTTTTCATGTAAAAAGAGTATCGCACCAAACTGAATAGTAATTTAAAAACTGCGCTAGTAACCAAACCAAATCAATCACTGGGAGTATGCTGATTACACCATATCAGGCAGCATTCAAAATGTCTTTGAAACAAAAACATTCAAAACGTAATGTATTTGAAACAACAACATAATATTTATTTGAAATAGCATTCAAAACGTATTTGAAATAGCAGCATTCAAAACGTATTTGAAACAACAGCATTCAAGATTTATTTGAAATAGCATTCAAAACTTTCATAACCAGCGTTCATAGCCAGTGTTCAAAACTTATGGGATCCCCGCCTGGCACCACAAACATGGGAAGAGACCTAGGCTCATCACGCTTCTGCTGCGCTCACTCACCATTCGCCATTTGAATACCATTCGAACTTGGGAAACACACCATATGACAATGTTCATAAAATATGACAACGTTATATAACAAGACAATCTGGTTTGGAGAGGTGGTATGCGAGGTTAACTGTGGTATCGCAACTGAGTGTTCAATGTAACATATTACCATACAACGTTCAATCGTTCAATGTAACATATTACCATACAACGTTCAATCATTCAATGTAACATATTAACTGTGGCATCTCAACTGAGCGTTCAATGTAACATATTACCATACAGTGTTCAATCATGCTGATAACCATCAATACGCCGAAAACATTTGTCTGCCTTCTACTCTGGACAGAGGCGTTCTTCAAAAACGCAGACGCACCAAAGTAATCTTTCCCCAAAGTAATTCAGTGTGGAGGCACCAAAGGCATTGAGGACAGAGGTGTTGAGGCAATGAAACACAACACAGAGGACAGAGGCGTTGAGGACAGATGCATTGAGGCAATGAAACACAACGCAGAGGGGAACGTTTTATTTTTTTATGACAGTGCCCAGTCAGAACAATGCTCAGGTCAGTAGCAAAAATGAAGGGATTTACAACTATTTTGAGAACTGGCTCTGATACCATGTCAAGCCAGGCAGTAACTCCAACAGGCAGTAAAACTGATTTGATTTATTTCATTAGGTATGTTATTGTTATATACAAAAGGGTGTGACTGCTCAGTTCATCTCCTGATGACTGTTCACATTCCTAATTTAACTATTTACATAAATTCACCCAATCGTGAGGATTAGGTGTGAACAGTAGAAACAGGTGTACACCTACGATGGTCTCATGATAAGACTGTTTTTGATAGGGGATCATTGTGTATATTAAAGTCTTACTTGTGACGAGGTAGAAACTTAGGGAATAAGGGTCAACTTTCAGCCTCAGAGAGTATTTTCTTAATCTTCTTTCATGAGTGGGAAGATATGAACATGTTTATTTGACACATGACATAGCAGAGGGACTAAGATGAGGATAGTGACAAATTACTATGTAACACCTTTCAATGCTATTCTTTATGGATTTTTCAAAATAACTTCTATCACTCCTTTAAGATACTTCAAATTTAGATTTTTAGGCTTCTTAAAGGCTTGTTGAACTGAGGATTAGTTCTTCCCCAGTATGGTCACCACTATGTTATCACTCAAATTTTCCTTAGAAGTTATTAAAAGAAGGAAAGGATCCAAGGTAACTGCAAACCAACTTTTAGACTCGGGTGCTAGCCCACCTAAGTCTAGAGAGGGCTCTCTCTTTATGATTTAGCTATGTTTAAAAGGATTTTAGGCTAATATTAATGTTCAATGAGGTTGTTTTGTTTGAGAGTGGTGGAGTTTTGAAACAAATGGGAAAACTAGGATTTTAGGCCATTGGGCTATAGATTCAATCAGGGAGAATTCACTGGATCAAATCAAATTGTTGAGGTATGAGTTCAACAAGTAGGATAGTAGAATAAAAACAAACTTTGGGGCTTGAATGGATGATAGTTCTGCTGAAAACTAGAGGGAAATCAAGAATCCTCAAGTTAGGAATAGAAATAGGAAAGGAAGATAGGTCAATTAGCAGAGGGCACTTAAGAATCCTATACCAAGGACTTATTAGAGAAAAACTATAGGGATAGAAAAGTAGTTAAGAATTCCTTTATTGGGATAGTTTAGAAGAAAACATAGAAATGGTAGACTATTGATAGCAGAGAGCAATAAAGCTAATTCTGATATACTTTGACTATTTTACCATTTAGATTTAAGATGGATGAAACATTGAAACATATAGAAAGCACATAAAATCACAAGGATAGAATACTTATTTGTATTAGATATCATTTTGGGATTCAACTACATTAAGTAAGTCATTCACGTATGACCATTTCCATGAGAGGTAGTCGTTACTGACTAATTTATCATGATTTTTGAATAGTTCACTTAGCACTCATTGCATCGGGTGATGCTCATAGGGGTGAAGAAGAGGGATTGAAACTAGTGAAATGAATCACATAGTTTCAATCATCACTTCCGGGGCTTGCACCCAGTAACCAGGACTTCTAGGGATGTCACCCATCCCAGATCGCCTCTGGCTCAAGTGTGCTTAACTGTGGAGTTTTCCCCATAGTCAAGCCCACTTAGCTTGCTACCCCATTTGCAAAACCATAGCAATTATTGTTCTTCATGAACCATTCAAGTAGAGATCCCTTCACTCTTTTTGAATTTAAGTATTATGGGGTTTTACGCAGTGGATTATATTAGATATTGTTTTGGGATTCAACTGCATTAAGTAAGTCATTCACATATGACCATTTCCATTAGAGGTAGTTGTAACTGACTAATTTCTCATGATTTTTGAATAGTTCACCCCTGTGAGCATCACTCGATGCAATGAGTGCTAAGTGAACTATTCAAAAATCATGAGAAATTAGTCAGTTACGACTACCTCTCATGGAAATGGTCATACGTGAATGACTTACTTAACGCAGCTGAATCCCAAAAATGATATCTAATATAATGCACTGCGTAAACCCCCTATACTTAAAATTCAAAAAGAGTGAAGGGATCTCTACTTGAATGGTTCATGAGGCATAATACTTGCTAAGGTTTTGCAAATGGGGTAGCAAGCTAAGTGGGCTTGACTGTGGGGAAAACTCCACAGTTAAGTGTGCTTGAGCCAAAGGTGATCTGGGATGGGTGACCTCCCCGGAAGTCCTGGTTACTGGGTGCAAGCCCCAGAAGTGATGATTGACACTATGTGATTCATTTCACTAGTTTCAATCCATCTTCTTCACCCCCTGTGAGCATCACCTGATGCAATGAGTGCTAAGTGAACTATTCAAAAATCATGAGAAATTAGTCAATTACGACTACCTCTCATGGAAATGGTCATACATGAATGAATTACTTAATGTAGTGGAATCCCAAAATGATATCTAATATAATGCATTATGTAAAACCCCGTAATACTTATACTTATTTGTAATTATACTACATAGGAATTTGATGAAATGTCCTCAACTTTCATTCCTTTTCTAACAAAAACCCAAATTTGAATACAAAAGCTTTCTCAGTTTGATAGCATAGATTTACAGAGATATTATAGAATCCACCCACAATACTTCGAATGGAGAAGTATTTATACAAAAATTACATAAAAAATATCTCATAACCATATGATATTTATTCTAGGAAATACAAAATATCTTTTACAAAAAGACATAGATAGATGTAAAACTGATTGTCGCTGTCCCTTTATTGATGCATGAACTAGAGATTAAAACTCAAATTTGCCTCTTGTTGTTGCTTTAGTAATTGTGTGCTGGATATTTGCTTACTTTTCTCTATTGATACTTTTTAACTGTTTCTGATACTCTTTACTTGTTTACCAACCTTTACCTTAGTAAATATTTCTATTTACCTCAAAGTTACCAGTGTAAATTATAGGATATCGGTCATGCTGTTCCACCATTCTTCATTTGATATCTTCATCCTCATCAATTTCTTGTATATTTCGTTAGCTTCAGTGTATTTTGCAAATTTGGGATGGACTGTGAACAGGTGCTTCACTTCATGCTCAATATAGAAAAGATTTTCCAAACCATCATATATCACTTTTCCTGTAGGTAGTGCTTTCACTGTGGAAGAGTTGGCTTGACTTTTGGCTTTTTTTGCAGTTTCTCAATGTAATCCTCATGAGTCATCAGCTTTTCATTTATGACCAGTGGACTTGGAAGTCCTTTATCTATTAGAATGTCATATTTTACCATAAAATCATCTATGTCTTCTTGAATACTTTGACATCTTCTTTCCAAGTTCATCATTAAGTTCTTCTTAGTAAGAGATTTCTTAATTTCAAGGATAGTTCAATCCTCAATATCCCATTGTTCTAGTTGTTGCTTGCTTTTGCTATTCAAGAAGTTGATCAATTGGGTTTCCTCTTTAGGTTTCTCTCCCAATTCTTCCCTGGTCTTATGTATAGCCTCTGTAGCTAGTTTAACTAACTTAGTCTGTTCAAAAATGATCTAAATAGAAGACCAAATATCATTGATGGAATCAATGATATTGGTCCATAAAATATCTCTAATATCTCCCAAAGGATTTTCCAATGTTAATTCCTTCTCTAATGTCTTGATTCTTTCAGTGATTCTTCTATTTTTTCTCTCTTCTTCAATGTAATTAATCTGTGATAGATCATAATTTCTTTCCAAGATGGTAACCATTTCTTTTAGTTTATTTATTTTAGTTGCTTGGATTTTCATTTCCTCCATGGACTTTATTAAGTTATCTGTTTTCTTTGTTGAAGTTACTACTGCTTCTGATGTACTTGCTGTTGTTGTTACTGGCAGAGTTGTTGTTGGAGGAATGTTGGGTGCCAAAGATGTTGCAATAGTAGATGGAATTGTTGTAGAAACCATGGGCATTATAGTTTGAGGAATGGTGGTCAACTCACCTTGTTTGGATTGTAGAGTGTTTCCTAGTCCTTGCTCTGTTTCTTTCAAATTATGATTTAACTTAAGGATCAAGTCCATAAGTTCTTTCTCATTTTGTTTCTCAATTACTTCTGTAGTTTGTGGATGTATGAGGGGAGGGAATTTAAGTTGTTTCTCGAGTGCAGCAATGTCCTCATTCTTTTTCTTTATCAAACTTTCAGCTGCTTTCACATCTTTAGGATCATGTCCCAACTCAATCACCAAGTCTTCCAATGATTTTATCCTGGTGTCCTTAGCCTGAGAAGAGGCTTTTTCCAATTGTAACTGTGTTGTAGCATTACTCATAGAATTCTGCAATTGATGTGCAGTGATGGTTGTACTGGTCAATGTGGAATAAACCATCTCACCCATTTTCTTATGGAGCTCGATTTGATCAATTGGGTGGATGTCTCTAGCAAGAACTTCAAAATTTGTTCTTAAATAATCAGCCATGGACTTTGGCTGTTGTACTATTGGCCTCAAAAAACTCATCTACATCTTTCCCTCTTTGATGTCAAAGGCTGACATCAACCTTGTCTGGTTTGTAGAAGCCATTTTCAGATAATGGGCATAGGTTTGAGCTTTGAGCTTCTCATTCCTAGCCTTAACCTCTTTGTATTTTTCTTTCAAATCCTGGCTCTACTCTGAAGCTGCCCTTACTGATGACACTTCTACACTTTGTTGTCTTCTTAGTGCCTGTGTTTGAGAGGTAATGGTGTCTCCCTTGCTAGTGTTGTTTGCACTGTGTCACTTCTTGTCTCTTCATATTCCTATTCATACAAAGGATTCAATCTCTGCCTCTTCACATATACTTGGTCCAATGGCATTGTAGAGGGGCTAGCCTCATTCCTACTTCTTTTTTGAATTCTCTCCTCATTAAGAGGGGTCTGCAATACTAGAGGGTTGCCCATGTTTGTATCAGTTTGGGTCAACTCCTCAGAAATGCTCTGTGACCCTGAACCTTTTCCCTATCCTGAAGTCTCTGGTTGTTCTGATGTTTGTGCACTATGCTCTTGTGTTGGTTTCTGTGAAGATTCTTCAGGCACCTGTTCAAAGGAATCTAGATCAAGTCTTTTTTCCAAATCTTTCATAACATTTTCTACTTCAACTTGTTCACTATCTTGTTCTATAAGTGTTCCTTCCACTCATTCATTTTGATTTGCATATTGTTCTATTTCTGGAATTCTATGATGGATGTGGGGGGATAGTTTATGCTTTTGCCTTCTATCACAGATGAAGCTATGAGGATCATAAGGCTAGATGAAACTCTTTTTCAATATCAATCTCTCAAGGATTTCCTTTATCTCTTCCCTTGGTTTTTTGTTGTTGCAAATAAATGGGCCTAGGTGATCCTTTATCCTTAGTTGAGCTTTCTTCTTAGCTTTCATAAAGTGGATTTCATCAGAATTGATGATTTTCCTGTAGTACTCTAGGGAAAATAGCCGTATGGGGAGATATTTGGGCAGTTTAAAGGGAGGCATCTCACACCCATAAATTTTGACTTTAGTGTGGTTCTGGTACACTTACCAATCCCCAACCTTGTATTGCTTGGATAATTGAAGAATTCTCTTAATATCATCACTGATTTTGGGAGGGGGGATTCCTATCAACATGGTAGTTACAGGATGCACAAATTGATCAATAAAATGTGTATAAGGATAGGGAGAAGAAGGTGAATTGTGAAAAATGGAAGCCAAGAAGATGACTGACCTGGGGTTCCCTCTAGTGTCAAGCTTTTGTACAGAGAAAGGGAATTTACCAGATTGGTAGTAGAGGAAAAGATGATATAGGAATAAAGAATATTTAAATACTCTCTCATTTTCTAATCTCATGAATTGGTCATGCATCTTGTCAACAATGAATGCAACATAGTCATATTTGGCTGCAGGAGGTTGACCAGGGGTGAAAATAGACATGTAGGCTAAGGTCAACTCATCTACATACTCACTAGTAGTAAACCCAAAATGCAAGCAATCATGGTGATGATATCCTTGCCCAGACTTGTAAAGAATCTTGACATATAAGGAGGGGGTTCTTTTGGCCTGTATTTTTCTTCTGTGAATGTTTGACAGATTTGGTTAGTTTCAAAAGTGGACAGCCTTGAATATTTTTCAAGTAAATTGATAATGGAAAGGGGAGTGAGATTCCGGCTAGGCTATAATTGCAACATTTCATTTATAGACTTAGTTGTAATGGTGAAAAGGACTTTCTTGTTAGGGGACAATAGAACTCTCAAATTGGGGTCATAGTTTGCATGGCATTGCTGGCCAATATCTGGGAAAATATGGACAATGGGGAATTGATATTTAGGTAGTTTGGATTCCCAAAGGCCTATTTTATCAACATTATTCAGATAATTGTCTTGATACCTGCAGTGGAGCTTCAAGGGAGTTTCATCAAAAGTAAGGTCCTTAATTTGAAAATCTTTATCGTCTAAGGGAAGGTGGTCCAAATCCCTATGGGGAGTAGTGATTGGTGTGACATTTAGGGTGACAATAACCTCCATCCTTGATTCTTATGTATTCAAGGAAGAAAGGTGGAGTTTTCAAGGTTTTTTGGATAAAACGGGTGCTTGGGGAAGCCTTGGAGCTAAGAAACAACTTAATTGTACCAGAGTACTTTAGTTTAGAGTAATTTGGTGGAGGTTTTAGTAATAAAACAGGGTTTTTGAGAAGGAAATGTGGTAAATACCTGCTTGTGGTCGAATGAGGGGACAAATGGCTGTGTTGGATGCTTTGCTAGATAAGCATAGTAGTCTGCAGTGGCCTGGAGTTCAACAACTGATGGTGGCTGATGGTTGGGAGTAAGTTGCTGGTCTAGACGTACTCTGTGTGTGCATGGAAGGCAGAAGTTTCTTTTCTCGGTAAAAATAAAAAACAATGAATATTTTTGTTTTATGCACAAAGTCAATGGCTTTTTGTGGGTGAATGGGAAAATGATAGTTGGTGTCAACTAACCAATGGGACACTTTTTCATTTAGCGGAGGCGGGAAGCATGAACGATAATGGTTTTCATCGCACAGCTTTTGGGAGGTTGGTGGTTTTGGCAGAGGGTCGTGCGATGCCACAAATTGAATGACATGTAGCATCGGTGAAAAGTCAAAACAACTTATATCATGTGGTTAATGTTCGACCAAAATGACCGTGTGATATGAGCGAGAGTCATTGGATGAGGAAGGGAAGATCAAACAGTAGTCAATGGCAGAAAGTGTTAGGGAGTTAATGGAAGGGGCCCGATGGCATAATCAACCTAATTAAATGACTTTAATTATATCGGCAATGATGTGATTGGATGAATGAAGAATTTTTTAATGATATCGAGGGTGAATGTATTGGCGGAGAGGCTATTAATTAATCCAGCTGATTAATTAATTCCTTTTTAACAAGTGTCGAGGGTTTTGGCTCTTAATTAATCATGGTTCGATTAATTAATCCAACTAATTAACTTTATTATGGTTTGTTTATCAAACCTTGGGACGGGATATTTATTTATTTTGGGATTTTTATTAATAATACGGGTAAGGGTAATTTGTTTCGGGAGTTAAATATAAATAATAAGAATTAAGAGTTAATATGACCATGGAAAAGAAAATGCGCTAAGTAAATGTTTTCGAAAATGAATTCATCATTCAACATTATTACTTAGGCTAAAATGTGTTTTTTGGGGGGGGGTTATAAAGAACCATTTATTTTTCCCAAGTAAAGAGTGATTTTACCTTGGAAATGGCTTTGAAGGGAATGGATGAATTATGGAAGGGGTGATTTTTTATGAAGGGTCTTTAGCACTTAGGACTTACAAGTTATTGGGCCAAGGGTCTAGTCCCTCCAGAAGTTAGAGAAATGCTCCGAGCCCCTTTAAATTTCAAGTTGTTGGTGCCTTTAGTACTTATGGGGAATTAGTAAAATTTAGAGAAAAAATGAGTGAGGAGATTAATTAGTTTGACTTTTGTCTATGATGTAAATGTCTTCATTGTCATCCATATCTTTAAGTGCTTTCAATGATGAAAGTATATGACTTGATATCTAGATAATCATTCATCATACATAATTCTGCAACCATTCATCTACTTACCCTACCTACTTATCCTACCATTTTTTCTTTTTTTACTAGGGTGCACTTAAACTGGCAAACCCTTATCAAAACCTTTTCTTTTCTTTTACAATGAAAATCTATCTAAGTCTAACCTTATTACATACAAGGGCTTAGATTAAATTGTTGAGCATCCTTTTATTCACTCTACCTATCTATTTATTTTCCAAGATTAAATAGTTTGGTTAGAATTTATTCTCTATCTCTAAGCATGAAATTCAAAACATGGAAAAACCAAGATTAAACTATTTGGTTACCATGGATTGTGGCATAACAACACTTTGAACACTATCATTGTTGTACAAAAAGTAAAATAGTAGTGCCATTTTGACTTGCACACTTTCATGGTCTTTTTTATTTTTCTTGGGGTTCATTTTTTATTTTTTTCTGACCTTTCATTCTTTTTGCCCTTTGATTTTTCTTTTAGGGCATACCCTCTTTACATTTTTTAATTTTTTACAAATATGGAAAACATTTGCAGAAAGCAAAGGTATGTACATTTTTTAGAGCTAAACCAAGTCAATCATGATATATGACACCTATTGGTATAGGAACATAACACGTCTCACATGGTGGACTGCGTTTAGCACTTCACACACCTTGTTAAAGGCTTTTCTGTGTATAATATTCGACATGATTGGTCTTAGTCATACTTCATCATTCGCTCCCTTGGCATGCCCATTATTGCTTATTGGTCCTGGTTGTGATTGTGAGGATGGTATGTGTTTGTGCAGGTTGTGGACCATACGCCTGTACCCATCTAGAGAGGTGGGCGTGTAGGTTGTTTCGTCCATCATAACCAGCTTCCATCTAATTGAGGCATTCTAAATTGTATAAGCATAATCTTTCTGCAGTTGCACCAGTTCTCAAAACTTCTTTGACGCGTACCCCACCATCTTGCGGGTGTAACGCACAGTGCCCATCTCAGAGTGTCAAAACGTTGTTGTTCTAGCACCTCTTTTTCAAATTTGTTTAGGAAGTTATCCACTACTATCAACCTGTCATACATAGGTAGATCCCTTACCTCTATTGTCACACAGTGCAACGATCTTACCATCATGTCACAATTGAGCGTGGTTACCTTGTGTAACCGGTTCTGCCATCGTTCTAATTCCTCATTTGAATCCGATGTGCAGGAGCTTTCGTGCTCGCACGAAATCTTGCTATCTGCTGTAGGATTCACCCAATCCTGTTCTTGAGTGGTTATCTTGTAGATACAGTCTATATCGTCACCGCGCACTGGCTCTGTGTAGCACGATCCTTCCTTAGGGTCTAAAGGTACCACTACGCATAGTGACTTTTTCTCAAAAATCATTTTGCTCTTCCTTATATTTATCACTCTATTCATATTAATGGCCAAATCTATTCCTAGTAGCATAGGATAGACACTGCTGTCATCAACAATCTCTATCACTTCAAAATCTGCAAGCGTGCTCGCACCTTCGATATCTACCATTATTCCTTGCAATCTTCCCATTGGTAGGATCTTCTGCTAGTTCGCCATTCACAATTGAATAGGGGACCATTGCAACACAGGCTTGCCCATGCACTTCCATGTCTGCTTCGGCAATATGTTCACACCCGATCCTAAATCCAGAATCACTTGATCCATTTCATATTCCCTGATTTACACAGTCAATCTCATCTCCCTTCTTGTTTGAGTTGTGTGCTTCCTGAGCTTCCAAACTACGCGTGGTTCTCCTATCCTAGGGCACCTAGTGATGAGTTCCTACAGTCCCTTCACAACTTTTCTATCATGCAACAACTTTATGCATGTCTCCAGAAAGGTAGTAAGCATTGATGGGTCCATCTCTAGTTCTAGTTTGTATTTACTACCTGAAGTGGAGGCCTTCATGAAGCTCTTCTTAGGTTCCATGAATGTCTCCTTCGCGTACTCCAAATCGAACTTTGATTCCTTTGTAGGAGCCTTGCAAACCCAAGTACTCTCTTTGGGTTGCTTGCCCTTGTCATCTCTTGTCGTAATACCACTTCAGAGCACAATGTTTACATTTGGGTCCTCTTCATGTAGCTCATACCTCATCATTTATAGGTTCTGAGTTGGGGGAGGCTGGAGTATTCCTTTGTCGCACAACCTTGCTATCATTGTAGGGTATTCCTTCATCTCATGATCAAATTGGGTACAATATAAACATGATTCTCTTGTTGGATTTGTATAATCGTAGGCATAATTCCTTGGCCCTCCAAAATTGTAACAAATTAGCTATCTACAACCCCTTCCTAGTCCCATTTCACCTCGACCTTGTCTGCGCCCCTGAAATCCAGTGCACGCCATCCCTGCATTTTGATCGAGGGCTCGCATTTTAGTCTAAACTCTGTAGGTAGGAGTCTGATCCATCATCAGTTCATAACTTCTACAGGTGCATTCATCATGGCCTATTGACCTACAGAAATTAAAGAACAACTTCTAGGATGTCTGCGTATATCTTTGTAATAGGTGGAAATTATCTGTAGCGTGCTTCCCTCCTATCTGACAAATCACGCACCATAATGTAGGCACCATGATCGGTCCTGCTTGTGCCTCTGGTCTCAATGGCATCTATCCTCCTCCCATTAGGTAGTTAACAAATATTAGATAATGGTCCTTATCATGCCCCTAGCCTTTACATTTTATGCACCATACCTCCTCATGTACATTTGGGCGAGTTGTCCTATCCTATTTCAAACTCTACATTTCTAGACAAAAAATTTCAGTTGTGCATGGACTTGTTGGACTTCCAGGCCAAGATCTTGTATTGGGGTCTCATGTAGTCTCATTGCAATCTCTAAAGCTTTGGCCTAGGTGGATAACTTCGGCTGTGACAACGTTGTCATTAGATGCGGTGTTAATGATGCTACAAACCATGCACGATGTTATCCATCCATCAAGGTCATGTTGGCTTCACGAATCATACCCTTTAGTCTCTGATCTAGCTCCTAGGGGGTCTCACCTGGAAGCATCTAGATTTCCTTAAACCTGATAATCGACTATGTCTCCGATTTTGGCTGGCTAAATTCCCTGTTCAGCGCAACTTGGATATTCGCAATCCCTGCATTTGGATTGTCATTTGAATGATTAATGTACCATCTCAATGCATGATCCTGCAACACGCTTACCAAGGTTGCCTTCTTTATATTGTCATCCATGAATCCTTGTGCTTCCCATACAACCTTTACCATGAACCAAAATTGGTCTAGATCTTCGTTCCCTACTCCCTTGAACACCTACAATTTTATCGTGCTCGCCATGTTGAACTGTGGTGGTGGCGAAGGTGGTGTGGGTGGAGATGGGGGTGAAGATGGTGAAACTGGATGTGGTGTAGGTGGAGGTGGTATGCATGGAATTCACTGTCTTATTAGACTAATTGCACTTCTTGGTGAAACTTTCATGAGCTCTTCCTCGCTTTCTCACTGAGGTGAAATCAAGGGGCTAGTTTCTATTTCCGCACTACCTTCATTTCTATAGATCCTCCCACTTCATGCAGCCCCAAACATCAATTTATTTGCATAACCCACTTTTCACATAGTAGCATTTTAATCCAAGTGTTCAAATAGTTAATGTACTTACCTCGCAGTCCTTTGAGCAAGTGTCACTCTGCCTCACTATAGCTGACTGAAGTATCTATCGCAAATTCGGTGATAAACCCTCCTATAATTCGATCGAGCCAATGGTCCACAACGCATGTGATCTTATCTTCCCATGCTTCTAGTCTACACACCAACTCTGGATTCCACACAATCAGTTTGTCGAGCCTACACCTTCCCTGACTATCTCCTATCTTCACGATCCACTCATACAACTCAGAGGGGAAGGATGCAAAGAAAATTTCATGGATTTCCATATATAAGTAGCACTCTAACCACTGTTCCTTTGACACTCGTAGATTCCTATTTTCCTGCACTGCGAACTCATGGATTTTTTTGTCCAACCACTCTTACATTTATTTCTTTGTCAAATTCCAATGACATGACATTAGACATCCCTTACGTAGATATCAGTCCTGGCAATGGAACCATTTGTTGGCTTGTTGGGACCTGAACCAGGTTCAAAGGTGGTTTATCCAAACAAATCCTGGTACTACTAGCCCTTTCAGCAACATTCCATGGAGCGTGGATTGAGGTCTCACCTGAAGTAGTATAGGAGGGTGCTAGAACTAGGTTTCTGCACCCTGGAGATGTCTGATGAGTTCAAGTGGTCCGTGGTTCAACCCTGCGCGCACGTCACTACGCGCACTTACCTATACCTCACAGCCTGAGATGCTACCTTTGTGTAGCCCTACTTGGGGGCTGAGCATTATTATTACTCAATTCCTTACTAGTATTCCACCGTTAGTTGATTACCTTAGCTTATTTGCATGTGTAAAGTATACTTATCAATATAACTTATTCATACAAGTGCACATAGTAAGTAAACAATATATTTGCAATTGATATGAAACATGTAATAACTCAAGAATAGATACACAGAATTTGGATAAAACCTTTCTTTATTATTCTCTTTTTCGGTTATAGACTCGACTCCGCCCTGTGCACTTAGCTACAGGAGTCCACGCACTCAACTGCGGACAACTAGGCCTCTGCACACTCAGCTATAGAGCCTTTTCCTACCCTACGAATCAAGATACACTTAGACACTTTCTCTATGCTTCTAATTCTCTAGCTCATACTTTGCTCTCACTTACTTTTACACTTAGCTTCACTCTATTTATACAATCCCATAGTTCGCGGACCATGGGTAGGCCAACAATACATTACAAACTAGGGCGGACAACCCTATGACTCTAACATACTTCTGCGCTCATAATTCGCGGGCCTTTACAACATCATTCAGTCAAAACATGGGCTTTGAGCCTTAAAACATGCCTTGGGGGGATTTTATGCCCAACATTTATAACCTATAAATGATCTATAACTAGCAAATGCACCAAATATTTCAAAGGAAATATCATAAGTGAATAGCATATGGAAGAAGAGGAGGCAGGGACTTGGAACCCTTGTGTATCTTGGCATGCCTTAGCACTTGTCACATCTTAGCTAGTTTGACATGTCTTCATACTATTTGGCACATGTTAGCATTCCCTAGCATTCCCTAGCATTCCCTAACACACCTTAATAGTCATGACCTCACAACTAGCATTACATTTTTCCATGTCTTGGGAACCTTACATTCACTAGAACACCTTGGCACTCCCTAGTTGTCATGCCCTCCGTTATCCTCCACAATGTCCCAAGTTGATGAGGAGATCGACAGAGGTAACCACAGACCCAAGATTTTAGTTTGGTAGCTAGCCCTACCTAACCAGATAGGGCTCTCTCTATGAAATCGCAACTAAGAGATGACTGACATGTAAAGGATTTTAGGCTAGATAGCTAGGCTCAGGTGGGTTTTTGGAAAATTTAGGGACTTGGAACTCTGTCCACCAGTGTCTTGTCTAGCAGGGACTTTGTGAAGGAGGCAGGGACTTGGAACTTTGTCTAGGATAAAGCACCTAACATGCATTACAAAAGCTCCCTAGAATAGATTGCCTCCTACCTAGAAGAGTATCGTTTGCTCAAAATATAGAACCCTTCTCTACTGTGCACTTTTCTTAAAGATAAATCTATGCATAAAATAGTACTAATAAAAACACCTAAATTAAGAAAAGTGAGCATCTAAGTCAAACTATAAAAGTATACTAAATATGGATCTATATAAGTTTTGGAAACACTAGATAAGCATGCTTGCATACAACAACCATAAGATACCTAAAATCGATGCGCTTCTTTCATCATTGCTATACCGTCACAACAAAACTGGAATCTATAGTAGTGCCCCAAGGCTGTATGCATATGTTGAAGATGTAGATTGAAAGGATTTGCTGAGATAAATTATTATTGAAGGAGAAACACCTTCACAATAATAGATAAAGTCTACTATGAATTCAACCCATTTGCACACAGACCAAGGCTGGTATTGGGTACACTTCTCTGCTGAATGGAAACTGCAATGTATTGTGGTGCTTCTGAAGAAAAAGCACCTTTAGTGCAACACAAATAAAAACCTAACATATATTTTCATTGTGGCCTTAGTTGTAGATGATCTCATCAATATAGGTAACAACTTCGATGATTGAAGAACCAAAAGGTGAGTTGCATAGATCATTTGAAATGACAGATTTGGGCATACTTTATTATTGTTTAGGAGTGTTAGTATAGAAAATTCAAGGTAGGTTGTTGTGTCTTTATGTCACAGGACAGGGATACGAAGAAATACATAAAATATTAAACAACATGGTATAAGTCGATTGCAGGTTCTTTTGAAACGAGAATGGAATTCTCCTTATGCGAGTTCTAATCTAGCGGGTATAACTTTAAATAAGAAACTGATAGTTATGGGGTTGGAATTGTCTCATAATTCATGAAAAGTCTCAAATTTGTTCACTAGAAAGAAGCAGAGTGAGTCATTAGGTTTATGGAAGGGAACACCCTATTCGCAGGAAGATAACTTGAAATTAGTTGGGCATATTATTTCTCGTCTTCTTGTACGTGTGTGATTTGACAATATAACCACATCAAAAGACTCAATAACAGCTCTGGTAAAGTTTATATATGTGAAGCACTTTTGAGAAAACTCATCACTTAATGACAATTGAAAGAGGAATATGTCGAAGGATTCAATCTTGCATTCAGTCATAAAAAGGAAGTTGGGGTATCCAGCATCTTGCCAACAAAACGACTCCAACCATAATGTTAAAGGCATGCTAACTACGAAACCTCTTTCCCGCTTTGTAGTATTGTTGCCTCTTGAATTCCAATAGGTATCTGGTTGCTTAGATCCACAAAACTCGTGCCAAGTAAACTCTGCATGATACAATTGTGACGTGAAAGCTTGACACACACTCTAGTTTCCCTCTAAAAGAGGGTAAGTCAAAATATTATGACAAGCTTAACTATAATTTGATCATACACTATTGAGGTATTGCACGGAATAAAAAATATACTATCAAAGCACTAATGAAGAACTCAAAATAAATGAATTTCTTATTGCTACAATAGCGCCACTCTCGGGATTCTCAGATAAAGCACCTAATCTGCATGGTAAAAGCTTCCTAGAATAAAGTACCTCCTACCTAGAAGTGTGTCCCCTACTCAAAATATAAAATCCTCCTCTATTGTGCACTTTTATTAAAGATAAATTTGTGCATAAAGAAGAACTAAGAAAAACACCTAAATTAAGAAAAGTGAGCATCTAAGTAAAAGTATAAAAGAATACTAAATATGGATCTTTCTAAGTTTGGGAAACACTAAACAAGCATGCTTGCATACAACAACCATAAGATGCCTAAAATCGTTGCACTTCTTTCATCGCTGCTACACCCTCATAGGAAAACTATAATCTACAACATGTATCCCAAGGATGCATGCATCTACTAAAGGTGCAGACCAAAAGGATCTACTAAGATGAAGTATTGTTGAATGAGAAACACCTTCAAAACAATAGATAGAGTCTAATGTGCATTCAACCCATCTGCACACAGGCCAAGTTTGCTACTTGGTACACTTCTCCCTAAATGGAAAATGTAGTGTATTGTTGCTCTACTTAAGGAGAAACACCTTCAGAGAAACATGGATAAAAATCTAACATATATTGTCACTGTGGTATTGGTTGTAGATTATCTCATCAATATAGGTAACAACTTCGATAATTGAAAAACCAAAAGGTGAACTACATAGATCATTTGAAATGATATATTAGGGCATACTTTATTATTTTTTAGGAGTGATAGTGTAGAAAATGTAAGGTAGCATGTTTCATCTTTATGTGACCAAGGATGCGAATAAATACAAAAAATATTAAATAGCATGGTACAAGTCAATTACAAGTTCCCTCAAAACAAGAATGGAGTTCTCCTTGTGCAGATTATAATCTAGTGGGTATAGATTTAAATAACAAAATTATAGTTATGGGGTTGGAATTGTCTCACAATTCATGGCAAGTCTCAAAGTTGTTCACTAGAAATAAGTAGAGAAAGTCATCAGGTTTATGAATGGGAACACCCTATTCACAGGGAGATAACTTCAAATTAGTCGGGCATATTATTTCTCGTCTACTTGTACATGTGTGCTTTGAAAAGCTAACCACCTCCAAAGACTCAAGAACAACTTTGGTAAAGTTTATAGGTGTGAAGCTATTATAGACATATTTGGGCACTAAAACCCCAATCTTATATGTCCATAAACCAAGGGCTTCTAAGTCCCTAAAAGTGTTGTTTAATACCCTAAAGGAACAAGGTCAGTTGATTACATAATCTCCCAAATGTTCTCCATGAAAAACTGCTCAGAACTAGTCAAAACTGGACCATCTCACCTGCTCCATGGTCAAAGTGCGATGCATCCCACCTAATGCACACGAGGGGTGCAATGCATACTGAAAAGCCCTTCTATGGGGTGCGATGGGCGAGAGTAGACAAATGGCAGAGACAGTTTGCAAGGTGGATGATCATGGAATCTTCCAGAAAACTTCCCCTGTGACACTTGCCTCTCTAAATTCACCATGGATGAGTTAAGAGATCATGAAATCTCCAAGTGGAATTGATAACTATCAGGGAAATGCACTAATCAAAAACCCAGAAGCTGACTCACCCACCTGCAAACATCTATATATGGATCCCTCATCCTAGAGATCCGAGGCTAGATCTTGTAT
>APFE031471854.1:174231-218231 GCA_000404065.3 Pinus taeda
TATCGAATATATTGGGTATACATTTCATTTCTATTGTCTATATGGTGCGCAAACATATATAGCTATGTAGGTTAAGTGAATGTGTGTTAAAGTATCTGTCTACTTGAAGTTGACTAACATCTATAAGAGGATAAGTAAGATACGCAGTGTAACTTGGGGAAATAGCGTAGATTGCTGCCATAGCAACACGAAATCACCTCAACCCCTAGTTAGGGCTGCAAAAAGGACAATTATAGTGGATCGCGAAGGTACCATAGGTCATAACAGAGCACAAAGTGACCTGAACAAAGGTAGGCATAGTTGGACTAAATCGACCCCTCAGACATCTCGAGGGTGTGGAAACTTGGTTCAAACATCCCCCAATACTGCTTCAGGTAAGACTTCAGTTTGCGCTCCGCGACCTGATGCCAAAAGGGCCAGTAGTGTAGGGATTTGTTTGGCTAATTAACTCCAAACTTGAGTTAGGCCTCATCAAGCCAACAAATGGTTCCATTGTCGGGACCATAATATTCATAGAGATGTCTGATGTCATATCATTATAATCCAACTAAGAAGGAAATTGAAGGTTGGTTGGATAGAATAATTAACGAGTTCACGACGCAGGAGAATAGGAACTCATGACTGACAAAAGAAGAGTGGTTAGACTGCTACCTGTACACAAAGATCCATGAAATCTTCTTCACATCATTCCCTACTGACCTGTACGAGTGGATTGCAAAGCTAGCAGATAGCCAAGGAAGGCGGAAGCTCGATAATCCTATTGTGTGGACCCCAGAATTAGGGAAGCATTGGAAGATAAGATCATGCACACCGTTGATGATTGGATCGATCAAATTATAGGAGGATTCATTACTAAGTTCATGGTTGACACCTCAGTTAGCTATAGCGAGGTAGAGTGACACTTTTTCAAGGGACCGCGAGGTAAGTACATAAAATATTTGAATACTTGGATTAAAATGATATTGTACGAAAAGAGGGTTATGCAGTTACCATGATGTTTGGGGCTACCAAAGTGGAAAAAATTATAGGAATGAAGGAAATAAGGGATGAAAAACTAGCCCCTTGATTTCACCTTCGCGAGGGGATGAGGAAGAGATCACGAAGGTCTCACCGCGAAGTGCGATCCATCTGATAAGGAAAAGGATTCCATGAATACCACCCCCACCCACACTCGCACCAGCTTCATCACCATCACCTCCATCTTCACTCATATCACCTACACCACCACCGTGATTCAATATGGCAAGTACGATAAAGTTTCCTATGTTCAAGGGAGTGGGAGATGAGGATCCAGACCAATTTTTATTTGTCATATGATCTGTATGGGAAGCACAAGGAGTTATAGATGACAATATAAAGAAAGTGACACTAGTTAGCGCCTTGTAGGAACACATAATGACCTAGTATATTAAGCACTCTAATGATAATCCAAATGTGGGAATCGCGGATATCCAAGTAGCACTAAATGGAGAATTTAGTAGGCTGAAGTCTGAAGCACATTCGATCATTGGATTCAAAGGGATCACGATGCTACCATGTGAGATTCCTTGGGAGTTGGATCAGAGACTGAAATACATGATTCATGAAGCTAATATGAATCTGACAGATGGAAAACATCGAGAATGGTTTGTAGTGTCGCTACCGCCACATATGAGGAGTGCGATGTCATTGGTGGGCTCCAGTATTGCAGCAATAATGATGCAACTCTTGGGACTCCCTTCTTTACTTTTATCAACCCGGTAGTTCGTAACAAACTTGGAAGCGACAGTGCTGTATGCACAAGTACTAGCTCTTGCCATGGCTATCACTTGGTCAGCTGGCACAAGTCCACTAGGAGCTTAAGCCAACTTCTATGAGTTCTTAGAAAAATATTTTTAACTGATGGATGAAAGCTAACTGAAAGGAGGTTAATCTACTTGCAAAAAGAAATTGAAAAGCTGAAAGGAAATGCAAACTCTAATTTTACTAGCTAGCCCTACTGATGCCAGAAAGAGGATGAAAGTTACTGAAAGAGATGCCATTGACTTCTGGGAAGGTAAAATGCATGTGACTAAGCTAATTCTACAGTAAAATCTAAAAAAACATCTTTTTGTATTTTTGAATCATACTTGTGGAATTATCTTGCATATGTTCGACTGTTGTAGACTGTGCAGAGGTGAGGTAAGGAATGGAACTGGCGAGGCGCTTGCAGGAGGTTGAGAAGGTGAGAAGAGGGCCTAAGGGGTCCCTAGAACCCTTCCAAAGAGTTTCACAGTGTTCATATATCAAGAAACCGCTTTCGTGAGCTTCTACAAGAAGTTTGCAGGGGTTCTACAGGATGTTCTGTAACTTCTACAAGATTTTCTGTAGCTTCTAGAGGATGTTTCAAAAAGAGGATTTTGGAGGGTTGATGGAGGAAAAACAGTGGGAAAGTGGAAATGGAGGTTGGATAAGGATGTTAATGGTTCTAGGACCTGGTGAATGAGGCTAAGGAGCGATTGGATTCGTTCGAGGATGGAGGGAGCAATGATGCACAAGAATGTAGAAATTAGGGCAAAGTGGGAAAATGTGGCAAATGAAGGGAAAGAATATGAGTTAGAGGATGAAGCAAGTTGCATTAATGGAGGAAGGTAGGCAAGGATGATTACAGGTGATATGCACACAATATCTCAAAACTAATCAAAGAAAGACTAAAAAAATCAAAGATCTAGCTATTTTGACCTAATTTGACCTAGAAACCATAAGCATGATAGACATAAGTTTGTTGGCAGCAAATCATGTAAAACAACTATGGAAACCAAGCAAGAATGGATCTAAGCATGTAATCACAACTGGTTCTAACTTTTGCAACTAAGAATCTAACACTAGAAATTGCATGAAGAAGCAAGAACAGTGTTTTTATGGCAACAAAGACACCTTGGTCTCAGCTCATGGTCCTAAGGAAGGAGAGGTGAGATCAAGGGTTGCTTGATGGCCTTTTTGAAGATATTTTCTGTTACCAACCTGTTAAATCACTTGAAACATGAAAAGTTATTTTAATCATCAAAAGCAACCTAAGTAACAAAACAATATTTAAACCTAAATAACAGATTTTATTCTAAGAATGAAGCAAAGACACATAAAGGTGCATAAAGGAGGTACTAGGCACTTGGGTTGGGCCCAAGCCCAAGAGTTACAACATCCTAAGAGATATTAGAGCTGGTGCAAAGCTGGATTCATCTTTATTGAGCAAGAAATAATAGTTACATCCCAAAAACTGTCCACAAGGAAAAGCTTGAAAATGTGCTGAAATGCAGAGCTAACCTACCAACTAAAATCTAACTAACATCTGACTAACTCCTCCTAAAATTGAACTACAAACTAGATAATTGAAATGAGGCCCTAAGCCTTCTTATTTATACAAATTGAGGACCCCAACAGTCCTCCTTGTTACACAACAATTTGTCACCATCCTTGCTACCCCTCTCCCACATCTTGGAGGACTCATTCCGGGACCTATGAGAAGTGACATGGCCTACAAATGCTTGAATTACATTCCCTTGAACATGAGCTTTGTTTGCCCTGAAGACATCTCCCGCTAAAAAACCCTAAAAATAGCTCTTTTTCCATTGGCGTGGTTCCGTAGTGCAACCCTCGTGCCAAGGGGGGAAATCTTCCAAAGAGGGCATGCCAATTGGTGCTCTGTCATAGAGTCACACCTGCGCCAACCATAATCAGAGGTGTTTTTAACAAACAAACGATGGAAGTTTCATCCTAAGAAATTCCTGGACTCCTATCTATCTTGAGTTGAGTGGTTTGGCTATGGATTTCCATAGAGAGGAAGTGGTTTGCCACCTCTCATGGAAGCTTCCTTGATGATATGGCTAATCCCATGATTATTGTGGATGATCCCAACTCCCCTTCCTCCATTTATAAAAGCTTGCCCATTTTCCTTTGCAAGCTAGTTCTAGAGTTCCAAAGATTCAGAATTGTCAAGTTTCCAAGAGCTTCATGCTGCAAGAGCCTTCTTAATTCCCATAAGGCCAAATCCAAGTAAGGAGATTCTTGTCCAAGAACCAAAGAGAGAGGCTTGTCCTTAGTCCCAACAAGCTTTGTGAGGCATGTGTTGCTGACTACCCGGCCAAAGGAGAATCTAGCGTCAAAACTTTGGTTGTATTCTTCTTTGATGAATTATTAATGAACGACTATTGGTTATGGTTCCACTCTTATTGTTATTTGTGATGATGATGAGTTATATCCTTTCTAACTGATATATAGTTGCATATGTTGGATTATATGCTTGTGTTTGTGTTGTTTCTTGTATGTGCAGGTGTCCATTCATGGATATCGTGGGGATTGTGATCTGCTGGAGCAAAGGAATGGGAACATCACCTCTTCTACAAGCACTAGCGTTGGAATCCAGGTAGGCCTCCATCACTGGTTTGTTAATTTGCAATTAGGAACTTGCGCTATAGCGTTTGATGATTGTTGCTAGACCCCGTCTGGGCTAGTAGGGATCACCTCTGTCCGCAGAGGGGATTTACCTCCTGAATGATATATTTAGGGATATAAAGAAATCAAATGTACAAAGAAACTACACAAATGGTCATCCGAGCTAGGGATGATGAATCTACATTTGAAGAATCACTAGTCTACATATGCAGACGAATATCTTTTCTATGTACACGAAATGAATTTATAAAGTTGAGCATGGGAATGCCCGCCTCAACTAGATCATGAAAAATATATTATGATGATGTATTGTATTGTATCTTATATAAATCACCTTCTAGTTTTGAAAAACTCAGATCCTCATGATAAAGCATTTCACCCGGCATCAAAAGATTTATGACTTCATGCTTTAGGGGGCAACTGTTATAGACATATTTGGGCACTTCAACCCCAATATTATATGTCAATAAAATAGGGCTCTTTAGCCCCTAAAAGTGTTATTTCATACCCTAAAGGATCATGGTCAACTGATTACATCATTCCCCAAACGTTCCACCTAAAAAACCATCCAAAACTAGCCAAAATAAGACCATACTGACTACTCCACTATCATAGTGTGATGCATACTGACTCCTACACTAGCTAGGTGTGATGCATACTGATGAGGCCTTATGTAGAGTGCGATGAGTGAGGATGGACAAATGTTTGAGATAGTTTGCTAAGTCGATGCTCATGGAATCTTCTAAGAAACTTCTCCTATGACACTTGCCTCTCTGAATTCACCCAGGGATGAGTAAGAGATCCAAGAAATCTCCAAGTGGAACAAAAAACAACAAGTGGAATGACACTAATCAAAACTGCAAAGATGACTCACACCCTTGCAGACATCTAATAATGTATCCCTCATCTGAGAGATCTAAAGGCTGGAATTTTGTAATTTGTAAGGAAGCGCTGATAGTTTGAGCTTGAGAAAGAGCATTGTATTTTTGGTGTGATCTCGCTTTTCATCAGGTGAAGAGGGCTTTGATGTTGGGAGGATGATGCTAGATTAGACAGCTGGGTTGTAATTCTCCCTTCTATTTAATAAAGTTCTTTTAGTTTTCTTCCATACAGCTACACAACTGTGAATGTCATTATTTGTGAATGCCATTGTATGTTCATTGTATTTATGATTCTACAATTCTTATGATATAATAGATCAAGATGCTTTGACGGTGTTTTATTGCTGTGTTTCTCTAGGTATTCTCTAAGCGAGATAAGTAGGAGAGGAGTTGCAAGCTCTGTCAAGGGGGAGAGAGATCAAGCAAGGAGTTAAGTGGAAGACCCAGGTTGGTTCCTTTGCCTCTTTCTTATCTATCATACATAGAAGAAATCCCAAATTTCTTTGATTGTTTGTTTCTAGGATAGTTGCCAATCCTAGAGGGCTAGTCGATCGAAAAGACACTAATTTTCCCAGAAACTAGTATGACGAGCCCAAAGAAGGAGACTCAAGGTTTTTTGGATTAATGAGCAAGAAAAATACCATAAAAATAACGCTCAATCTTCTTCGTGGTAGTTTAATGAGCCTGAAGAAGGAGACTTCGGGATTTTTCGGATTAATGAGCAAGAAAAATACCATAAAAAGAATGCTCGATCTTCTTCATGGTAGTTTAATGAGCCCAAAGAAGGAGACTTGAGGATTTTTCAGATTAACGAGCAAGAAAATTACCATAAAAGGAATGCTCGATCTTCTTCGTGGTAGTTTAACAAGCCCAAAGAAGGAGACTCGAGGATTTTTCAAATTAAAGAGCAAGAAAAATA
This sequence comes from Pinus taeda, assembly GCA_000404065.3. Lineage (NCBI taxonomy): Eukaryota > Viridiplantae > Streptophyta > Pinopsida > Pinales > Pinaceae > Pinus > Pinus taeda. Next base: position 180,442 of record APFE031471854.1, read on the forward strand.
CCATATAAAGAATGTTCGGCCTTCCTTGATCTCGTGCTTGACAATAGAAGGGTCTATGCCATGCATTTCCTCATAAGACCAAGGGAAAACTTCACGAAAGTCCTTAAAAGTGTAGGTGAAGCTCATAACTTCCTTAGGATTGTGATTGGCTCCAATCTGTGTGTTTTCCACGATGCCTGTCTTGACTAAAATATCAATGAGCAATGTCTTTGATAGATTTCTCATGTTTCCCTCTGAGTCCAAAGTTTGGATAGTCGTATAAGGTGACGAAATGATTTTAGGTGTGTTAGATGACAGGATTTGAAGGGGCATCTTGCCTGAATCAGATATCAAAACCCAATGGTGCGAGTCCTCCCAAGGTCGCTCTTCTAAACTCATGATCTCTCTAATAGATTCTTTCATAGGAAGGATTTTATTGAGGGGATTGAAAGAAGGAGCTATTATGGGAGGGGAAATGGTACCATTGGCTATAACCAAAGTGACCAGAGACTCAGATGTAGATTGAATGGCCTCGTAGGAAAATTTAGCTAGTGATAGTGGCATTTGTTCTCCGTAAGTGTCAATGTCTGAAGTGGCCAATAGGATCCATGGATCGGTCTGTTCATGAGGAATGGATGAAAGCATATTGACCGTCTGTGAAATCTTGGGTGGCAGAAGAAGGAAATAACCCATCAGGGAAGAGCTCATCAAAAGACCGGTACTGATACTAACATAAGAGTTAGATACACCACCCACTAAGGGTACAAAGCTGTTAGGTGACGGGGAGTAATCTGGGGTGCAAAAGGACAGCTGGTCCACTATGGCTATCTTTCCATCCAAGGGAAATAGGTGACGGGGAGTAATCTGGGGTGCAAAAGGACAGCTGGTCCACTATGGTTATCTTTCCATCCAAGGGAAATAGGATGATGCAGAAGACCAAAGACACAATGGCATTCATGGCATAAGTCCAATTGCAGCCCAAAAGAATATTATAGTCGAGTTTATGATCCACGACTTCAATATCCACCATTACCATTTTCCCATTCAAGGTGATGGGTTAGCTAGCTAGGTAAACTTTTGGGATGAAAGTGTCACCGTCGAAAGCTTTAAGGGAATTCGACGACGAGGATAGGGTTGGAGAACCCAAAGCGAGCCAACATGAAGCCGACGTGACATAGGTAGATGCACCTTCGTTGATGAAAATTCTATGTATACCTTTACCTTTCAAAAAGATTTTCACCTGAAATGCAAGCTGGTGAGAAAGGGGAGGTTTACACTTTTCCATGTCAAAAATTGCAAGCATGGAATCTGGTGGGTCGATACCACCCATGGCAGAAAGAAAAGCTTTCCTTTGTGCTAGACATGTTTGTAATACTTCGAGCGCTGACATAGCCGATGGCACTTGCACCAAGTCTTTTACAATGTTGTAGTTTTGGGAGGCATGTGCAGATGTATTATGCGTTGTGCATCGAAGTGCCCCATTGGGGGGGTGAATCACAAGGTCAGAAACCAGCCTTTCGATATGAAAATCATTGTGCAGTAGTGGGTTTTGACATGAGGAAGGTTCCTCTGCATGAGTGACAGGAGCTCCATAGGATTTGTCCCTTGTTTGTAGATCTATCATTTCAAAGGTGTAAATGGTAGAGGGTCCTTCACAAGCTGAAGGATGTTGTAAACCACTGTTGCCCCCATTCGGGGGTTGGGGTTGGTTTGCAATGAGGTGTTGTTGTTGCTGAGCAGGGAAAGGATTATTAAGGACATTGGGGGTCCTACCAGTATCCTTTTTAGTAATGAAATCTGTGCATTCCTGAAGTCGTGGACACATATATGTCATGTGGTCTTGTGCACAGATTTTGCAAGGGAATTGGGTGGTTTTATCCTTTCCATCGTCAGGAGGTGCATCAACCTTTTTCTTTGGGTTTTGCTACTTTGTTGACTACTCCTTAGAAGGTGCAGTCTTTTTCTTATTCTTCTTGTTCTAACCACTGGGTTTTTTCATAGATTGCACAAAGTTTATCGTGGTGGTAGGAAGAGCAGTTGATTTGGTAGAGGGGTCCACTGACATCTGGGCAATGTGACCACTAAGTTGTTTTATAGCAACCCTAGAGGTTGTGTCAATAATCCCATCGGCATGCGCTCTAGGGTGCTGAGTAGCGAAAGCATTGGAGTTGCGAGGGGCATTGGGGATTACATCGTAAAGAGTTCCAAACTATGAATATATCAGATCTAATTGCTATGCATGACATATTGATTGGTCTTATGTGACCACACCACCTAAGGTGACATCCTTAGTGATTTGGGGGAGTAGGGAATGTCAGAACCAGTTCGCTAAGAGATAGCCTCGAAGGGGAGCTTTGACTAACCATTGCTTATGTCTCCATTCATGTTTATGATTAGAGATGTGGGTGGTAGTATCCTGACGTAATGAAGTGAGGATTTTCATCCCAATCTCATAGTGAATGGGTAACTGGAAGTGCTTTAAAATTCCATCGCTAGAGCGTCAAAGGTATTGATTGACACACGTGGTAACTTGATGTACCACTTTTCTGCGTTGCCAGTAAGGGTGCGAGGTGGTACAGATCCATTTGGGCACATCAACCCCAACCGACAGATCAATATTATTAAGGTTCATCAAACCTTAATTCAGTTGTTACATGCCCTAAAGAATTCAACCATCAGAATGCCTAGCTTCCCAAGTTCCATTATTGAAATCATCCGAAAACTGCCTCTAAGAAGATCAGTGTAGGCAGGCATTCATTATGGTGTGCTGCAATGCAGTCCTTACACTGATAGGGTGCTATGTAGCACACTTAAGCCCTCTTTGGCCTGCACTGGGCGAATTTGAGTGAAATTGCATTAGGGTTTAGGAATATTCTCATCCATTAGATGCATCTAGAAGTTTCCCAAGTTTATCTACTCCTTTGGGCTTGAATTTGGATGAGGCAGGGATTTAAGGAACATCAATCCCTTTATCCCTTCCTCTATGGAACTAAATTTTAAGTTTGGGAGGGCATTCATTATCACCATTTATGGCATAACTTCCTTCATTCGCCTATAAAAAGACCACTCATCTAAGTGATAAGGGGCTAAAAATCATTGAATTATAGGGATATGTTGTTAGTATGAGACTTAAGTTGATTTCAAGTAATATAAGGATGTCAAAATGTCTTGCTTGTTATGAGGAGAGGATGGGATTGAACTGGAGGAGTGAGGCTGAATCAAGCAAATTGGGTTGTAACTCTTCCTTTTACTAAAAAAGTGTTCAAATATTTTTCCATATGCTTTCTGTATTCATTTATGCTTTCATATGTATACTATGTACTTGATTCCATACTATGTTTAATCAATAGATCATTATCATATGCTTTGACTAGTTTTTGTCTTATGTCTGTGTGCAGGCACTCTTCAAGTAGATTAAGTACTAAAAGGAGCGATAGAATTGGTTAAGGGAGATAAGGAGTAAGTGAAAGGTACAACTAGGCTTCTTTACCTCTTATTTAATCTATTGGTCGTAGAAAAAGTAGAGGATGCTTTGCACTGTTGTTCTAGACTTAGCTACTAGTCTAGGGGTTTAAGCATTTATCCGTAGACACTAAAATTTCCCAAAAAAAGTTAGTGACTCTGTTGGGGAGTGATCATCCATATTAGTAGCTTATTAACCTCTTAAGACATTTCTACATACTGTACTTGTGGTTGTTTATTGAATTCAGTCTTCTTTCATTGAAAATTGAGCCAAAACTATGTCAAAATTGCCTTCAAAATGGCTTACTATCACCAGTGCAGCCCAATGAAGGACACAGTATGCTACAGTGCACTTCCTACATAGATCCAGTGCGCTTCAGTGCAATGTCTCTCACTGCTACCTGCACTGATCCGTTGAGGGTCAATTTCCCATCTAAGAGCTGAAGTTAATTTTCTCTTATTTGAATGATTTACTGAATGTCAATGATTTCTTGTCTCTGAAAATAATTTCTTCATCTCCTTACTTGGCCCTACCTAGAATAGGATTGATAAATGTTTCTTATATATTTACTTTGTCATTTTCAATCTATAGTTGAAAGTTAGTTTTTGGTTGATTGATCTTTGTCGAAAGAAAGTGTCATAAATTCATCTTTTCCTTCAAAAATTGAATTGTCGTAAAGTCCTTATTCATGAAAGATCAATTAATTGATGTATGCATATGATTAGTATTTTCATTGAATGTGTCATAATTCCTCATTTCTTTGAAAATGAAAGTGTCGTAAAGTCTTCCTTTCCTTGAAAAGAAATTGTCGCAAAATCATCATTTTTATGAAAAGAGTTTATTGATAGATTGTGCATTAGTTTTACTTTTTGTTCATTCACATTAAGGGAAATTGAAAAGAAATACATGCATGTTGCATTGAAAAATTTTGTGTTTTTTGATAGGAATAGTTTAAGAAATTTGCATTTAGATCGTGTTCTTTTCTCTTTGATGAAAAGAAATTTGATTGTTCTATCCCTATGTAGCTAGGATTTTCATCGTTAAATTGAATGGAAAGAATGCTTATCATGTTAGTTGCATTCCTAGGAATTTCAGAATACATCACATGGTGAACTTGAAAGGAAAATTGCTAAGCAAGATCAAATTAAAATAAAAATCAATTTACCTAATGGAGCATTGTCATTAATGAGAACATTTAGTGGTTCTAGGCTAGAGACATGTTCCGGTGTCATAAAAAAAAGCAGTTGTTGCGAACTTGTCTACACTACATCCTGAGTGTGATACCTCATTCCACGTACGTGAGCATATCGTAGCTCATCCACGTACCTTCGAGTATATAGGGTGGTGTTACCATATGTAAAGTATATTGGAATGCTCTCACTGTGCGGTTTTGCATTAGATAGCGCTTATACGGATGGGGCCTCCACGTACCTTCGGGTATATATAGGAGGACAACTATAGGTTTCTATCCATCCGTAAGTAACCAAGTCGACTGCCTTGTAAATTTTGATACACTGAACACAACATTCGGGGAGATTGTCTGCCCGTACTTCTTGGTTCGCTAGGAGGTATTCTACAGTTCACAATTTCTTGGTAAACCTTTTGCCTAGTACACCCCTTTTTGTTTATTTATTTTTTGATAATAAAATTAATTAGAAATCATGGAGGAACATCAACCCATACCCCATCCATCATGGAGAACAATGAGCAAACCGCCTTTGCCTCCTGAAGCGAAACTAATTCGAGCAAAGTGGTCTTGCTTAACTGAGTCTAGTACATGAAGAACTCCTAGTTCTTCATCTGAGTTACCTGAATCATCTATTTCGGTAAGTACAGAGACTCCAGTTACTCCAACTATTTACGGCACATCTGTTCCTGAAGAGGAAGTTTCACAATTACCTGAGGACATTAACATTGATCCTAGTGAAACAGTAATCGAAGTTGTTCAACCACAAGTTGATCCTCAACTTAAAATTGCTCAACAAGAAAGTACTTTTTAACTTGAATCAGTTCAACTAGAAGTTAATCTAGAATCTATCCCAGTTCAAACAGAAGTTACATCTGAGCCTAAAGTTGTTCAGGAACCTCTTACTGAAATTTGTGTTCATTTACCCAAACATCTGGACTTCGAATTTGAACATTCACAAGTTGTTACTTTATTGGAAGATGATCAACCAGTTACCCCTGAGACATTAGTAACTATTGAAACTTCAACTACATCAACACCAGAAATCTTTTCCAGACCTGACGGTGAAGTTTCTCCACCAGGTTTAATTGCTATAAAGGAGGAATTGGAAGAAGATTCCACACTTGGAATCCCATTTCACTTTGGAACTGGGCTTTATCTTTACCCTAATACTCTCGATTTCTTTGCTTCATTTTATCTTGCTTCTTTTCAACTACCAGTTGAATATTTAGGACAACATTTGGGTTAGTTAACTATGGCTGAACAACATTTGGGTTGGTTACCAATCATTGTCTAGAACCCACTCAGGGGTTGCTTCTACACCATGGTCATCACCCATATCCTCAACCAGAATTTTACCTAGTTCTTCTCTAATGGGAACTCAACAGTTTGATCCTGCATATCAATATCAAACTGGGCAATTTAGTCAACAAATACCTATGTATCCATTAAATACTAGATTGCCACCATATGGAGAGAAATATGCATATTCATTGTATTCTCCTTATTCCGGGGGACTACCATATGGTAATGTCCCATAGTATTCAGGTCGATCTAGAATTAGAGTTTGTTAATGGAAACCAACAATGCTAGTTCAACCAAGTCTTGTGTATCCAACACAACCAATGAAAACTATGTCAGCTATTCCTATTACACTTGTAGTGACTATAGTCCCATAGTCACAAGTTCAAACTGTTGTATCTTAACCTATTAAAACTAATCCTTCTACCTTGCAATCACAAGTTTCAAGTCAAGAAGTTCAAGTTCCTCAATTTGTTGTATAGCAACCACTTGTTTCTAGAGTTCAGCAACAACCTCGGGTAAGTGTACCTTTATCTGGATCGACCTAGGCTTACACCAGTATAGTTTATTCACAACCTAGCCAACCTTTCATTGCTGGATAGAAACAACCGTTAAATCCACAATAGTTATACCAAAAACAACAACAGTTGATTTAACAACTATAGCAGCCTCAATTTCAACAACCCCAATTCCAGCAATTCCAAATAGTTTGGACTTGTTTCATAAGATCAACCTGGTTTTGGTCAATCTCATGCTCACCAAGGTCCTGGTCAACAATGCTTTGTAGGTTATGGACAACCACACATTCAACCTGGTTATCAAGAACCACCTTATACTGGTTTTGTTCAACAACCATACCAAGGTTACTAAATACATATGTCCTATGTCAGTATGTAAAGACCTATTGCTCAGGCAATTCCATCATATCCTAGGTATGTTCAACCTGACTTGAATCGACAGTTGCCATTTGTAGCAACTTTAGAAATAGCATATTTAAATCGACTCACTAATGATCCAATCTTATATGCACCTTGGTGGTCGGTAATTCCGCGTAAGTTACCATCTGACATTATGAAGTTTAACGGAAATCTTGGAGAAGACCCATTAAATCATGTTATGACCTTTCATTTGTTGTGTTCATCAAACTCCTTAAATGATGATTCAGTCAGATTTTGTCTTTCCAAAGAACACTCACTGTTCCAGCTGTTAAATGGTACATTGAGTTACCAAGAGATTCTTTCGATAACTTCACCACTTTAGCCACTACTTTTTTGACCCACTTCTAGTTACCTATTAGATACGAGACTGGAATGGAACTCCTAACAAAATTTAAAGACACTACTACTACCCATATATCAGATCATATTCATGAGTGGCGTCATCGTTGAATGGTTAAGACATATGTTCTCGATTAGCTTTTAGCTGAGTGGTTCATAAAATCCTTGTTTCCATCAATCACTGAGGATGTGGAAAAAGGTGGAGTTGTCACAGAAGAGCAAGTCATTTCTTGTGCCCAATACTTGGATTTGATTTACACACAATCTGACATGCTTTATGAGTAAATTCCTAATGAACCTCGACCAGCTTTCACTATTCCACCTCCTCCACAATCGAGTAAGGACTCTCATGCCGGTGACGGTGTGATCGATTCTTCAAGCACACAGTGAGCAAGAATACCATTTGGTCAAACTCTTGTTGTTTCCAATCAAACTACCAATGCATCAAAAAATACTCTTGCCTCTGAGATTAATGTCTTGTCATCTGACAAAGGCAAAAAGCCAAAGCAACCAATAGATAAGAAAAAGGGGAAAAACAAAAAGAAACAAGAAAATTCCCCTCCAAAGAAATCATTTGATTCCTCTGCTTCAACAAGGAAGCCTTGTTATCCATGTCTGATATGTAATGACAAGCATTATACAAGAGATTGTCCACATCGCTCTGAGGTCTCTTAACTTTTAAAGATTTCAAACACATTGGCAGTGTTGACAGATCTCTTTCCAACCTCGGAGACACATTTTGTTGCAACAGACCATGCTTCCACATCTCAAGTACTCATGTTATCCATCACAAAGCCACAAAATGATGTTTTGGTGTCAACTAGAAACAAATATTATGGAAATCCATCGTCATTGAATAATCAGGCCACTAATCAACCTAATCCTTTGACCTCAACTTCATCTGGAGTTGTTCCACCCATTGTACCTGATTTGACAATAAAACCACCAAAGGGAGATGTGCACAAATCGACATTCAACCTTCGGGCTCGAGCAGCTCAAAACTATAACATAGAGTAGAAGATCTTACTCAATCACCTTCAACTATGTCAACACTTGAGGTGTTGCAAAACTGTCCCTCACAGAAACAGGCTTTATTGTTAGTAATAGGTGGAATAGATTCTACGGATTCAAATCTTGTGGTTTTTAACCATGCGGGATATTCACCAAAGTTACCAGCGCAATTAGCTTTCTTAATCCAAGTAAAATCTCTCAATAAGAATGTTCACTGAACTATTATTGATGAGGGGGCATCTACTTACATTATGTCCATGAGCTGTTGGAAAACACTTGGTTCACCATTGTTATCACGATCACCAACCACGTTGAAAGCTTTTAATGGAAGAATATATACTCCATGTGGGATTTTGAGTAACCTGCAAATCGAACTAGGGGGGAAAATGGTCACTGTTGAAGTTTAGGTAGTTGACGGACCCCTCGATTACAACATTTTACTGAGAAGGCCTTGGGTATATGCTATGGCTCCTATGGTTTCCACGTACTTTCATACTATTGCATTCCCTTTTAAGGGTGGAATCACAGTCATTGATTGGCTAGCCTTCTTTGCCAATAGTTCACAGGCTACAGGAAGCATTCTATTGGTACACGAACCCTTGCTGTCACTTCAAAGTGTTGGAGTAGTTCTCTTTAAAGGTCCTTCCCTAATGAGTACTTTTACCCTCCCATCACCATTTGATTTGGTAGAAGTGGCAAGAGTAGAGACTTGCAACCTGATTTCCTCCACCTCATCTGATTTAAGGAGGATTTCCAACCAATTTGAAGATGATAGTAATATGGAGGTGTTTCTGTTAAGCCCCTTTGAATCATCATAGAAATCAATATTTCGGGCTTGTGTGGAAAACCAAAATCCGCACTCAACTTTTGTATGGTTAGATAGGTCGTTAAAATATGGTACCTCTTCAGATCCTTTTTCATGTATACATTCTACGGATGAAATAATCATCCAATCGATGATGATAGGAGAAGAACCATGGGAAGATTATCATCAGCATTCCCATCTTCTAGATTACATCAAAGATTATTCAAATGAACTAAACCACCCATAAATTGTTGATTTCCTGTCAAATTCCGTTAGAGTAGATACTGTATATTCTGAGCATAATTTGTCAGACATAGAAGAAACAATTTCTATAAACATTTCGACCAAGCCTAACATTGTAGAAAACATTCATGTCAGAAAATCTTGTTCTCCATTGGAACTTGATAATTATTGTGCTTTGTTTCATGAATTTAGAGATATTTTTGCATGGTCTTACAAGGAGATGCCAGGAATTGACTCAAGCATTGTTGAACATGAGATTATAATGTACCCTGATGTCAAACCAGTAGGATAGCAACTTCGACCTGTTCATCCTAAGAAATTCCTTGCCATTAAAGTAGAGGTTGAAAAACTTTTTCATGCTGGCTTCATTTTCCCTGTACCTCTGACCAACTGGGTATCTAATATTGTTCCAGTTATGAAAAAACAAGGGACAATTCGAGTGTTCATCAATTATAGGGATGTAAATCAAGCATGTCCAAAAGAAAATTATCCTACACCCTTTATCGACTAGATTATTGATGAGTGTGTCAGATGTGAAATCTTCTCATTCATGGATGGATTTTTTGGCTACAATCAAATCAATATCCGCCCATAGGACCAAGCTAAAACAACTTTTATTTGTCCATGGGGCACATTCTCTTATCAAAAGTTACCTTTTGGTTTAAAAAATGCAAGGGCTACATTTTAGAGGGTAATTTTTTATGCCTTCCATGACATCAAGCACATTATTTAACCTTATCTTGATGATTTACCTTCTCATTCACAAAAGTTGACTGATCACCTGCAACATTTGAGAGCAATATTTTTACGGAGTTAACACTACAAGATAAGACTCAATCAGCACAAGTGTGTTTTTTGTGTTGGCTTTGGTCGACTGCTTGGATTCGTAGTCTCAAAGGATGGAATTCGACTTGATCCAATTAAGGTTAAGGCAATCCTTGACTTGCCTCCACTTTCAAACTTGTTATAGTTATGGAGACTTCAAGGGAAGGAAAACTTTCTGAGGAGGTTCATTCCAAACTATGATGAATTGGTTAAAGATTTTACGTGTCTATTGAAGAAAGAGGTACCCTTCTATTGGGATCAGGTTGCGTAAGCTTCCTTTGATGCTCTTAAAGATTCCCTTCTTAGAACGTCATTAATGTATGCCCCAAATTATCAAAAATACTATTACCTGTATCTCATTGCTATAGATACAACCATTGGCATGGTTTTAGTCCAAGAAGAAAGTGGAATTGAGCATCCTATTTATTACTTGAGTCGTAATGTCAATGATACAAAAAGTAAGTATTCCTATGTCGAAAAGTTAACTTTGGTAGCTGTTCAAGCTGTATAGAGATTTCGTCATTACATCATCCTCCGTAAAACTACCATTATATCAGATTGCAACCCTATGACATACATTTTTTCATGTCAAATGCTGGGAGGAAAATATTCAAAATGGATAGTTATTTTGTGGAGTTTGATTTGGAGTTCATCAAATCTAAATGAAAGAAATATCTTGTCTTCGCTAAGTTACTTTGCAATCTTCCCTCATCCTCCAATGATTCAACATCAGAAGCATCAATCTTGGATGAGTCTTTGTTTCTTATCTCGTCAAGTGATCCATGGTATGGAGATATACTGGTCTATCTCCAGACCCAAGATTTTCAGCCTAATACCTCTCACTCTAAACAGCGACGTACCCGATACCAAGTGAAAGATTATCTGATCATTGGTGATACACTTTATCATCGTGGTGTCGATACAATTTTACGTAGGTTCCTCACTCATGAGGAAGGCGAAAAAGATTTGAATGAATGTCATTTTAGGTGCTTGTGGTGGACATTTATCTGGTTACGCTACCGCGTAGAGAATTCTCCATGCTGGTTACTTCTGGCCAACCATATTCAAATATTGTATTATTGCTGTCAGAAGTTGCCATGCTTGCTAGATATTTGACCGAAAAACCAGATTACCACCTACACCACTGCATCGAGTCATTTTTGTTTTCCCATTCACCAAGTGGGGCATTAACTTTATGACATGCGATGCTACCTCGACCGGGGGGCATGGGTATATTATAGTCGCCATTGACTATTTTACCAAATGGGTCGAGGAGATGCCAACATTGAAAAACATTGGCGAAATGGCTGCTTTATTTTCTTCAACCATGTGGTTGCCAAGTTTGGTGTACCAGAGGCCATAGTTACAGATCATGGATCACATTTTCGCAATCACATGATGGTTGAGTTAACTGCCAAGTTAGGACTGTCACATGGTAGCTCTACTCCATACTACCCGAAGCTAATGGACAAGTTGAGGCTATCAACAAAGTCCTTAAGTGCATGTTGCAAAGAATGATTGGAGTTCATAAAAGAAATTGGAATTTAATCCTGTACTCGGCTCTATGGGAATATCGAACCTCGGTAAGAAATGAAATTGGATTTACACCCTTTCAGTTGGTGTATGGTTTAGAAGTAGTCTTACCAATCCAATCTGAAATCTCGTCTCTCAAACTCACGATTGACCTGCTACCCGACACTTCTAAAGAAGAATCACATTTCTTAGAGTTAATCCATCTAGATGAAACCCATCGTGATGCTGCGTTGGCTAATGAAGCACATAAGAAATGTATTAAGGTACAATATGGTAAAAATGTCAAGCCTCGTGTCTTCTCAGAAGGTGACCTAGTCTTGCTTTACGATCAGGAGTCTGATAAACTTGGCTCAGGAAAATTTGAACCACTATGGATGGGCCCTTATTTTGTTAAGTTTTGACAAAAGGTGTCTATGAGTTAGTGGACTATGATGGGATTCCATTGTCGCAGCCCCGAAACGGGTTGTACCTTAAGCATTACTATGCTTAGTTAAGTGTAGTAAAACTCACTGTATACATGCTTTGATTGCATGTGTGTGTGTGTTTCTTTTAGAGTTCTTATTTGGTTAAGTAATCCACTTTGCATTTGCAGATGTTGAACTTTTCGGAACCATTTGTTGGTTATGCTGATGGGGCTAGTCATAGTACGCAGAATCTATCCTCTGCAGCATGGGCCATTTTTGCTCCAAGCGGCAGTGAGTTTTAGAGGGATTTGTATTGGTCGATCGATGAACAATATCAATGAGTATAGCGCATTGATTGAACTTCTCTCTAATGCTATTTCACTTGGCATACACCAAATCATCATTAGGCTAGACTCACAACTCATTATACTACAACTTACTAGCGTTTATACCGTCTGAAACCCAGCAATTCATCGCATGTTCCTTAGAGTTCATATTTTGGAAAGGTATTTTGAGTTTATTCAATATCAGCATATTTCCAGAAATCTAAACACATTAACTGATTCTCTAGTGAATTATGTGTTAAATAGACATTTGCGACATATGTAAAGTAAATATTTTCAATTCGCATCATCAGTTGAATAGGATTGCATCACTTGACCATAATAGAACTCAGAAATTAAAATAGATAGTTTTTTTTTAAAGTTTTTACAAACAATTCGTGTCCAAGACAAAAATTGGTCATTTGACCCAAAAACTCCAAATGTATGCAGAAAACATCTAAGTAAACTAGTGGTGCTCATGGTAACAGGTCACAGCCTATGCTATCATGTGTAAAAGTCTCATCCAACGACTCAGAACACCAATGGTGTGGCGCTACAGTCGCATAGGCAACTCCTTGATCTAGACAACTAGAATGCCTAGGGTCAAACCCTTTATGTGCTCTTGTGGCTCAGCCAACGTCTCAGCTAAATCTAAGTCTCAGAGAAATGCTTTCCCAACAGGTCTCTGTGCTGGCCCACCTGCCACTTGTTGGTGCCCCACAGGTTGAACAAGTCCAACATGTGCATACATAAAAAATGATTTTGTTTAGTCTTGGAATTAATAAAAAAACATAAAAAAAATGTAGAATATTTAAAATAAAAAACACTTTGGTCAAACATTTTACCTATAGCACCCCACTGTGCTCTAACTAGTAACATCAAGTCTGGATTACCATGGAAATCCATTCCTAAATATGGATATTCTACAATGAACATATCCTATCAATCAAACCACTCAAAGAATATAGGGGTAAATGAGATCAATGACTGACTAGCATGCCTAGGCATAATATCTACCCATCTCTCCATTTGTGGATCCCTAGGTCTAGATACACCTAGTGAAACTAGTTGTGGCTGCATAAGTGGAATTCTCTCCAAGGCGAAAGAAATTAGGATCGACCCATAGCTAAAATTATTTGTCTTTTCGTTTTTCACCTTGAACAGTTGTTCTTTCGCAGATAAAAGTACTGCCTTGCACCAATTGAACACTTTTGGCTCTAAGCAGTCTAAAGCATACTACATGTATGATCTGTTTGCCAAGTGTAGTGTCGCGCCAGCCAATTTGGCAATGGTAAAGCGGATATTCCTTAATGGTAAATCACTAACATCCTTAATGTTAATCTTTCTATCTCTACTAGGTTGTGCACCTTCCCGGCAAAACTATCGTATGTAGTCTCTCACTAATTCATCCCCTTTGGAAAATCCAGATAATGAGATGGGGGCACCCCGCCTCGACAGTCCAGTCAGAAAGTAGATGTCATCGATGGTAAATGGGATCAATTTGTCCCTAATGTGAGAGGCTTGATCAATAGGATCCCATGAACAAACAAGGAACTGTAAAAGCTCAATCTGCTACTGCATGCTAGATAGTCAGAAATATTTGAGTAACCCACAATTCCTTAGGGCCTCAATTGTACCCTGATTATTTAGGGAAATCATATCTTGTTCTTAGTGCTCTCGTTCCCTCCATATAATCACCATTTTGATCCAATGAATGTCTACAATACAACCATTAGACAAATTAGGATCCATTTCTTGCAAAAAAAAGCAAAATTTGGGAGAAAATAGCTATATGAATTTGGGTTTTGCACCCAATGCACCCCTACCTTAGAGACAGTGCACTGAAATTCATGTAGCCTTCTATGTGTGTGCAATGCAGTGCACCTTTCGATGTTGAAAGGGTGTGCTGATCCCAGAGTTCAAAATTGAAACCCTAGGGGCCTCAAAAACTCAAATTTTTTTTCTTGAAACTGAAAATGAATGAATGAAATGAAAGATAATAGAGATAACTCCTACCTGGTCTGGATAGCACGAGGAATGGTCCACTAGATCCTCCACAATCAGCTGGTAAGCTTTAAGGTAAAAACTACTCCAAAGCACCAAAATCATAGGGTAAATGTGAAATGGTAAAAATGAATGGTAAAACTTGTTTTTATGTTTATTTCTTGCACACTAATCAAGTAAACATTATTTTTTATTAATTTTATCCATGAAATAGGTAATTTAAATCTATTTTGATGGTGTTTTGAGCATGCTTAACAACTAAAATGCAGAATTTGACTTGCTCAAATGTAAATTGAATATCTTTGACCACAAAGCAAACTTTTATCTCTTTTTTGAGATTTGTTAAAAATGAAAAAGGAACCCCCTTGGAGTCCTCTTTAAGCTCTTTTCAGACTCTCTAAACATGAAAATATTGTCGAGCACTTGTCTTTTCCAGCTCATTAAGGATTAGAAATGATATCTCTCTTGTATTATTTTACACTTTTTCAAAATTGAGGGATTATTTTATGAAAAAAACTTTTGGAGTTTCTTTTTCATCCCTTTTCAAACTCTCTAAACATGAAAAGGACCAAGTTATCCTTGTCATTAAACTCGTTAAAAACATCAAATAGCAATAAACTTGTCCATCTAGACAAGACCAATTTTCACCTTCGATAGACTCATTAACATCAAATAGTGCTGGATTCACCCAAGGGTGAAATTATACAACAGGCATATGTTGTCCTCCTCAAGCTTGATAAAAATAAAGAGGTATTGGTCAGCAATGACTAGGGAAAATTGGAAAAAGGGGAAAACACTTTATGGTAGCAGGTCACTCTTGAACATGACACTTTCACCTCATCATAGTGACTATGTGGGTTGGGTCATTTAGCTTGATGGTTATCACACCGTTGGTCTATCATACCATCCATTACTTTGTTTTGGGTCAATGCTACCAATTCATCTTAGTGTTACCGACATGTTCAAGAGAAGTCATTCAGTTCAAACTTCATCCTTTGCAATACCGTAAACCTTCATTTTCATGACTGCCATTCTTGAACCTTTTTGTAATTAGTCAAATTTTCATCTCCAAAAACATTTACCTCGTTTTGTGTCGTCGATGTGGGATACATCAAGGCCCTCCTACGATGAGTCACTTCTTGTCGATATCAACATATCATCCAAGAAGTTGACTTAGAAACACCCCTTTAGTACCTTGAGGCTCGCATACATCAATGGAAGGTTTCTCGCTTCCAGCGATAGGTTGACATCACTAGCCTTTGAGCGAAAGACTTTGTATGGTGTTCAACATCAAATCATTTATTCACACCATGCAAAATGTACTATAGTACCTTGAGGATCATTATCATTATTAGTGATTCCTCTCGCGTTTGTTAACGACTTACATCATTGGCTGGTAATCAGACGATGTCTTTCCATGTTCAACTTCAGATAATCTATTCACGTGGTTAGACTTGTACTTGAGTGAAATATTGAACGAGATTGAAGACCCCGGATCTAGTTTCATCCATCCGGGTTGAGATATTTTCAGGAGTACTAAATCAAATGTACAATGGCCTTACATTCATGGTCATCCATTCATGGGTATATATCTGTAGATGACTATATTTGTACATGTAATGAAAGTTTATAAGTTGAGCATGGATATGCCTTCCCTCAGCAAGATTCAGGAGAAAAAATAAAATTATCATGATATGTGTATTTTAATTGATGCAGGTCACTTTTTGCTTCAAAACCTCCTCTCCACATGATAAACCATTTCACTCGACATGCGTATTTACAACTTCATGCTTTAGGGGGAAATTGTTACAGATCTATTTGGGCACATCAACCCCAACCAACAGATCAATATTATTAGGGCCCATCAAATCCTAATTCAGTTGTTACATGCCCTAAAGAAGTCAACCATCAGAATGCCTAGCTTCCCAAGAAGTTCCATGACTGAAATCATCCAAAAACTTCCTCTAAGAAGATCAGCACAAGCAGGCCTTCGTTAGGGTGTGCTGCAATGTAGTCCTTACACTGATAGCGTGCTATGTAGTACACTTAAGCCCTCTTTGGCCTACATTGGCCGAATTTGAGTGAAATTACATTGGGGTTTGGGAATATTCTTATGCATTATATGCATATATAAGTTTCCCAAGTTTATCTACTCCTTTGGACTCAAATTTGGATGAGGTAGGGACTTAAGGAACATCAATCCCTTTATCTCTTCCTCCATGGAACTAAATTCTAAGTTTGGGAGGGCATTCATTATCACCATTTATGGCATAACTTCCTTCATTCACCTATAAAAAGACCACTCATCTAAGTGATCAGGGGTTAGAAATCATTGAATTATAAGGAGATGTTGTTAGTATGAGACTTGAGTTGATTTCAAGTATTATAATGATGTCAAAATGTCTTGCTTGTTATGAGGAGAGGATGGGATTGAATTGGAGGAGTAATGCTGAATCAAGCAAATTAGGTTGTAACTCTTCCTTTTAATAATAAAGTGTTAAAATCTTTTTCCATATGCTTGTGTTATTCATTGATGCTTTCATATGTGTACTTTGTACTTGATTCCATACTATGTTTAATCAATAGATCATTACCATATGCTTTGGTTGGTTTTTTTCTTGTGTCTATGCGCAAGCACTCTTCAAGCGGATTAAGTACAAAGGAGTGACAAAATTGGTCAAGGGAGATAAGGAGTAAGTGAAAGCTATAGGTAGGCTTCTTTACCTCTTATTTAATCTATTGGTCATAGAAAAAATAGAGGATGCTTTGCACTATTGTTCTAGACTTAGCTACTAGTCTAGGGTTTTAAGCGTTTATCCGTAGACACTAAAACTTCCCAAAACACAGGGAAAAAGATGTTACCAGATACTATCATCCACCATGGATTTAGAAACACAACAAAGATGATAGGTGGTGATATGGGTACCCAGATCCTCCCCTTGTTTCCCTTCGAACTTGGGGATGTCTATCGATATTTTATGCGGTATTAGCAGCCAAAGTAAGTTATGATAGATGGGGTCATTTGTAAGTTTTGTACAAGTCATGGATATCCAACGTTGCCAAGAAAGGTAGAGCGTGTGATGCCCCTGACTCGGACCAAGGCAATGACATATGACTTGGGGGTCCTTGTGGTCCTCCCATCGTTTCAGTCCCAATATTATACATAGGTTGTGTGGTATAGTAGTTGCCTTGGGGTATGGCATTGTAATGTGGATTTCCATGGGGATTGTGACGTTGGGGTATAGCATTGCCCCAGGATAAGCAGTTTCCCCCTTGACACAGTTGAGGTTGTGAGTAGGTTGCCCACGTGGATTGGTTGGGACCTCCTTGAGGATACCCGCCCACCACAGAACTAACCATATGTCATTGACTTACATAAGGAGTGTTCATGTCAATCAGTGACTGACCGTGCATGCCTAAAAATGGATGGGGAACTGTTACGTTCCTGACTAGTTTATGCATATTGGGAGTGCCCGTAGATACTTGAATCTAGGGTTAGAACTATACAATGGATGCCAACCGTATTTTTGGTTGAAGGGATCCACGCTATATTGAGCATTATAAGAAGTGTTGTATGTAGTACTTGTCGAAGGTATAGAGTTTTACACTAAAGGGGTGGAACTCGGCATAGGCTGGGTTCCACTCATGGAGGGTGTCATGTGAGGGTTTGTACCTGGGACAAATGGGATAGTAGGGTTCACCATCAATGGTGTGGTAGTGACTGTCAACTGGGGAAGTGGTGGGGGACCAAAAGTGTCCAAAACGTTCCACGACCTGTTAGTCATCGATGAGATAGATGGAAATGTTCCAATTGAAGACACAAGGGGTACAAGTGCAACGCAAGCTAAGAGTGGGTCCAACAAATTCATGACTGGAGGGTTATAGGGAGGAAGAAATCCTACAATAAAGAAATCCTCTGGTAAGCTTGAATCATCAGTTGTCCAAATAGATTCTATGTGAGATCTTGGAGACTGACTTCCCAAAGATGGGCAATCCGGTTCACTGGAGCTTAGTGGATCTTCCATAATGAGTGGAGGAAGTCCTAACAATCGTCTATATTGATGACGTGGGTCAGATGTAGCCATAGTGACCGATAATTTTTATCAATAAATTTTATCGTGATATTTGTCAAAGTCTCAATGATAACACTTGGGTGCCTAGAAAATAAAAAATACACTAAGTGAAACAATCAACAAACAGAGAGAAATAACCCTATCTGATAAGCACCGATCATTGGAGATGAATCCTAGTATCATAATGAATAATAGAGAGGGATGGCCAAATGCATAGTTATGGTTACTCTAGAGCTTCACCCGAACCTCAGATTGAGGGGCCACGTACTCTCATGAAGATTAAAACCCTCCCAAAAACTAAAGATAGAGTAGGTTTGTCTATGTTAGGTACTAGGGTATCCTACCCTAGTCACCTTGTGTAAGTCCCTAAAAGTATGGCCACTAAGGATACCTCAAATCACAGACACTATCGGGGGGGGGGGGACATAGTCACAGATAGTACACTGTGTGGGCAAGATACTTGCATCCCCGACTCAGCTCCGAAATCCCCAAAGGGATCCCCAATACACAAAATACCCAAAGGAGTTGTAAGAGGAGGCAGGCTACCTTCACTTACAATCCGATTTTGTCTCGTATTTAGCTTCGCTTTGACTGGAGTGGTCCTAGTAGTATGAGTGTAGAAGGAATTTTCTCTCTTTTAATGACACTAGTTTTGGTTTCTAATCTTGAGCAATATACTCACACTGCCTATCCCGAGATCCTAGCCTGAACTAATGTTTTTTTCTCTATAAAGAGTTACTGATTTATTTTAGATAAATTTTATGTGTACTTTTTTGGTTTCTTTAGTATGGGTGTTGACATATGATATTTGGTGGGACTCTGACTCAAAATCATGCAAAAGAAAATGCTTGAAAATATTCCATTCGATGAAATAAGTTGTATTCGACAAGTGAGAGTCTTTCATACATTCATTGTTCCATGCATCCTAGTTATTATAACACTAGCATAACCAACAGAAATATTTCCAATGCTTTCTAACATATATTTGAAACCAAAATAAAGTAGATTTTAACTAGCTAAGCAAAATAATGAATAAAAAAAAGTTGATTTTTCTTTTATAAAAACTTTTTAAGAAAGAAAAAAAACTATTTCCTAAAAAACAAATTCTTTTAGGACACAGATCTTGCTAACAAACTAGTTGCAGATCCTTTTTTAGTCCATGAGCAGGTTTCCCATCCCTTTATTTTACAAACACAACTGCATGTCAAAATTTGGGTGACTATCACTCTGTAGCAGAGGCCACAGAGAGTTACTAGTTGACTAACACATTGTTTGTGCATACACGAAGCTTTATAAAGCTCTATTTTCTCTGCTAACCTGCGTTAGTGTGGGAATACAGTTCAAAACAGGGCTTTGGGGATCAGATCCAAAGCTAAATGTATGAGGGAAGATTGTAGCAAGGTCTTGATGGGCCAGAAAAGGAATGTAGAAGTATAGGGAGGTCTTAGAAGGAGGAGGAAACCATGAATTATCCAGGTGAAATGGGAACTAATGTATAGTCCCCAATGGAGTTGCCAATTTTTCTATAGGATAAAGTGCACTGTGCATGGATAATGGAGACACCCTCAAGGGTCTTCTCGGGACCCTTGGTAGACTGTAATATTATCTGCAGTTGTCACAAAGTTACATGCATGTCCATAAACAATAACTAACTATCAAAGAAAGACAAATTCATTACCTCAAGCCTACGTGTAGATTTGCTGGAGAGCACAATGCAGCTAGGTGGAAGTCCCCTCAGTCGGCTCTAGATCAAGTCCTGCACATAAAAGAGACAGGCATAATCAAAACATACAACCTTGATAACTAATACATGAATATATAAAGGATATCTAGTTACACATAAAAAACCTACTCATGCTAAAAGGTATTGGACAAACAATTGAATGAATGATAGTACCAACACCACGGAGTAGACAGTACAACTGTAGTTCTATATTAATGTTGGAAGAGTGATTATAACCATCTGTTGCATCAGCCTTCTCTACCCCTCCATCTCCTCTCTCTCTCTCTCCCTTCTTACCAACTTCTTATGCTTATATTTGAGACTATGCTGGACAATCAAGTAAGTTATCCTTTCAAATGATTTGACGTCCATCACCATAGCCCTAGCTTTACTTATGTAGTAATTGAGTTAGGGTTTCCAAGTTCCTCCATGAGTCTCTTAAGGTAAAATCAATGATGTTTCCATGCTTTTGAGCTCTTTCGCATTTTCCTCCTTCATTAGGATTATAAATCCCACAAATAGGTTGAACTTTAGATGTTTCCTTGCTTTTCTGGGTAGATTTAGGAGGGAATATAGAGATATTTATGAGTCAATTTTCTCCTTTTATCTCTAGATTCTCATTAGGATCCACTAACGCTGTCCTTGAACCAACAAGTAGAGTTAGTAGGGTCATTAACGCTCCCTTAGGCTTATAGAGAAACTTTATAAAGCATGTTGTTAGTGTTTAGCCATCATTAGAGTGGAAACAAGGCTTGTGATCTTGGCATTTGCTTCAGCTATCATGTTTTTCCCCTCTAAGCTAATGACGGGATCATTTTGTTGTATAACACCTAACTATTGGCCCTTTTGGCAACAACGTGCATAGCATAGGCTGTAGTCTCACTTGAAGAAGTATTAGGGGATGCTAGAACCAGGTTTCTACATCTAGAGATCATGTGATAAATATATGAAGCCCTTGTATCTCAAATATGCCTTATTACAGGTCAGTGTCTTCGTATGGTTCACTACTGCAACTCTATCCAAATGGATTCTAGACCTTCGTGAAGGTCTACGATTAGGTTTTTTAAACCTAAAATAAGCAGACTTACAACTTTCATGTAGTTAATATTAAACCTAAATCCGCCTTCATGCAGATCTACCCATTCCATCTAGTTATATTACCATATTTATCTAATGTCTTCACGAAACAAGTTCATTACTTATCCTATGCATAGATATTAAAGATTTAATAGATTCACGCAGAAGATACACTTTATTTCATAGAAAAAAGATCTCTAAGCAATAATTCATAAACTTAAACAGAAGTAAGAACATGGCACAAATGCAAGATATTCAGTCCAAAATTAGTCTTTATTAGATCCAACATTCAAGTTACAGAATCTTCCACCCTGCACACCCAACTGTAGGGGCCCATGCACTCAGCTCCAAACTTGTCAAGATCTCCACGTACTCAGCTATAGGAGCCTTCCCCTTTCGTCTAAGTACAAGAAATAGATATTTCCTACCTTAGCACTTGCCCTTATACTTGTTATTCCAAAATTTATATCTCTAGACTTGCTATGACTCAAATATTTATAGCCTTCCTAATACAATACCATGGCCTGTGACCTATGGGTGAGTCTCCAAACTGACCTATGACTTACCCATACAATGGGCTAAAGCCCCTTTGGCTCATACTTAGTTACATGCTCCACTTCCACATTTCATAGATACTTTACATTATTTACAAAAAACTATTAAATAATTGATTAAACCATCCAAAATTGACCCTAGGAACCATATCCCAATAGGTCCCAAACACAAATATGGTGACTTGCCATTGAGTCACTCAGATGGCTTCTTGACTTTGTGGTGAAGCTCATTGAACTACTACTTCAATGCGTTTAGCCTCACAATACTTTTCACTATAGCCTTCTTCACTTCATCGACCAAATTTTCAGTGGTTGGTCCCTCTACCGCAAGCTACATTGTCTGATGAGTCAGCTGTAGATGTTTCAACTTCTCCTGAATGGTCTGAGAAATTTAGTTGGCTTCTTATGTCCAAGGTTGAAGCTAAGCCTTTAACACTGATTCTTTTTTTTGTAATTCTTGTACTTCTGTCTGTAACAACTTCCCTTACTGTAGGCGCATGAAGTGTTGGACTGGGACTAATGTGCGCACAGTTTCCTTGATCTCATAATATTTTTTTTGGGCCTTTATAATTTTTATGCTCAACCATTTTAGGTTTGGGTCCTCCTACAAAGTGTCCCATAATCCCATGGCCTGGTTAAAGAGAAAATCATATCCTTTAACTGCAATATCCAAAGTATTCATATGCTCCTTAATGGCTGCGTTGCGCTGCTCCCTAACCTCTAGCAGAGTAGTTGGTTGTAACTTCAACTGTAATTTTGAGATTCTCATACAGAAGTCAAATGTGACTCTACCTACCTCATCTTTTGATTCGTGGACTACAAAAGCCAATTATCTAATATTCGTTGTTGTTGCAACTTCTTCCAAAATATTTAACTCTCGGATTGAATTGCATGCCTTTGTGATTGTTTTTTCCAGGCTTTGACTTCCTGCTTCCATATCTTCCTTTGCTTCTAGAGCTTGAGCCTTCTCAGTGAACATCTATTTGTTGTTTACCTTGAATTCACTGATTACTACCAGTGCATGCTGCTCTCTGATTCTAAGTTCGTCTGAGACCCCCTGATGTAGAACATGGAGAGTCTAAAGTGGTAACACGACTAAGTTCACCCCAATGTCTTTGATCGTGCTCATTAGAGTGCAATCCTCCTCTGTTTCCATGCAAACTGATCCTTTTGGTAGGTAGATGACTCTGGGGTCCAATGTCCTTTCCATCTCCAACACTTTCTCTCTCCCTTGTGCCAGTCTCGCTTGCACCCCACTCACTTTCCCTAAGCTTGCTTGAAGTTGGCATTTTTGGATCTATAGCTCATGCAGATCCTTCTGGGTGCTCCTTAGCGTCTGCATGTACTACTCTTCAAATTGCTTCCAGATCTCTATTGTGGTGTCTCTGATTTTGTCCCCAATTTCATTGAGATCCCCTTCTGTGAGGATCATTGGGTCAATGTGCGCTTACTTATATTATTTTTTATTTTTCCTTAGCCTGACAAATGTTTCCTTACTGCACTTCTTTAATGTGAAGGGAGTGCTCTTCTCCTCTCCTACATCTCTGCCTTGCTCCAATAGTTCCTACTCCTTATTATGTTGGGAAGTTGATGCTTCAACTTCCTCTATGTCAGTGCACTCTGTCTCAGCACGCTTTTTCACTACACGCTCCTTTTGAGAAACTTCTTTCTTTCTCTATTCAGTTAATGCTTGTGTGGATTTCTATACTGCTTCTTTTCACTTCTTCCCAATGGTTGTCTATGCAGCAGAGCTTTCTCTGCCCTGAATGGTACCTGCACTAACATTTGTGGGTGGTCGCCACTCTATTGGCCAACTCCCAACAATTTCCTATATCTCTGTCTCTAAAACTAAGTATGGAAACTTGTGTAATATATGCTTAGGGTCTTGCCTTGCGCTAATCAATACGTTATGGAAATCGACCTTCAACTCTATGAAGGCCCTTAATTTCTCGAACAAGGATGGAGACAACCTTCGCTGCCAACTAATTACTGTACAGATGTCCATTTCAACCAATATCAAAAAAATATTGGATTCCTTGATCCGCTCTGAATCCTTTGATGCCCACAATGAAGTGAACTTCGCTGCCTCTGGTAAATTTTCTTCCTACGAAGGAAACTAACTATCCTGTGGTAGGCACCATGCTACTAGAAAAATTAGCAACAGGAGTGAGGCATAATGAATTGTTTTGCTGTCCTCTTATGCTTCGCGAAAATTCACGAGGAATTCCTTACATAAATTTTGTGCCCAGTTGTATTGTACTCCCTTGATGCACTCGGTAGCTAATGACACTACTGGCACCGGAACTCATCCGCACTGCATTTCTTCATAATATTTTCTACTAGAATTTGGGTGGCAAACTGCACCTCATGGTCTTGAATGGAACGGATAGAATATCCGCTTGACTTTTTGATCATCTCAAACTCAGCTTTCATCTTATCCGCCATCTCCTTCTCTCCACTTTTTCCTCCAAACTCCTTAGTAGGGCCTGCCCCTTTATAGGGAAGCTTTGTAATCCTATGGATTAACATATCAATGATAGGGATGGGTTCATCAAGCCATAAGTACCCATCATGAACCAACATGAGCAGTGGGCGCACAAACACCATGTTGATAAACGACTGGTGGAAGTGTGGTATGCAAAGCATGTGTAGCAATTCGGCTTGCTCAACGCCTCTGACCCATTTCAAGGGTTTCAACCGTGTAACACCAGTTTCTTCATAATAGATCTTTTTCATGTACTTATTAGTAGCCAAGTGAGGTAATTTATTGTAGTCAATGAGATCTCAATCCTCCATCTTCAACATCGGAATGCATGCTAAGACCCTACCTTGAAAAGTGACATGCTCTAGTAACAGTGGCGTCAAGACCATAAATTTTCCTGAGTCCATGTCTTTGGTTACTTTTGTTTTCCCTTTCTGCAAAGGTATATACTCTGAGAACCATGTGATAGGCTCGGCCTCCTCAACGTCTAACTCCTCAACTCCATCACAAAACTCTTCTTCCTCCAAATCCACAATTTTCTCTAGCTGTTTATCCTTCTTCTCCTTTTGCTAAACCTCTAGGTTCTTTCTTAGTGAACACCTCACCGGTACAGGTTTCTTCTGTTTCTCTTTTGCAGCCAATTGCTTTGGCTGATGCGACCTTGGCATCATAGGCACAAGCAGTACAACTTCCATATATATGACTTTAGGGCCTTCTGCTTGAGAAATCACGGATTTAGAACTAACTAGCATGGACATTTTTTCAAGGAAAATCTTCTGGTTCCATGCAAGTAAGGTTGCAAATATTGGGCTTGAAGCTAAATCCTCCTAAAACCATTGACTCAAAGTGGGAACAAGAGGGCTCATACACAATCGTAAGAATGGAAAGTGTTCTTTGGTAGACCAACATGCTCTATTTATAGGAGGTTTTGAATTCAAATCTGATTATTCCCTCCATTTTTTTATAATAAATGCATCTTTGGTCATATATATCCAAAT
This sequence comes from Pinus taeda, assembly GCA_000404065.3. NCBI lineage: Eukaryota > Viridiplantae > Streptophyta > Pinopsida > Pinales > Pinaceae > Pinus > Pinus taeda. The sequence continues at coordinate 205,704 of APFE031471854.1, forward strand.
ATATTTTCGAGAAATGGCACCTACTTGCTCCTCTTAATAGTATTTTTTCCATCAAAGTGTGAATAGTGACTCCAACAACTACTTTTGGACCTGTCTACGTGGTTTATAGTCCTTCAATCCCTTGCATCTACTTGGATTACTAAGACTGTTCTGTAACCATGTAGTCATTGTGCAGGGGCAGGATCCGCTATATACAAATTCAAGCTATTTCCATTCACTTTCCCGAGGAATGGATCCCTATTCAGCTTCACAAGTTGAACTACACTACCATCCATTATCTCCTTAACAACATGTGGCCCTAACCAGTGCATTTGAAATTCCCTTGGAAATTTTGTGAACTTGCTAGCATATAGTAGCACAAAATCATCCACCTTGAATGTGTGCGGCTTAATATGTCTATCATGCCATGCCTTCTCGCACTCCTTTTGTACTAGTTGGTGAAATCCTACAAGAAAGTGATCCTCTTCTAACTCCATCAGTTGTGCGAGACTTTCCTCTAGGGTCTCGTGATCTGCCATCTCTGTCAAAGCTGCAATACATAAACTTGGCACAATATATTCCATAGGCATCACTGCTTCAATCCCATAGACCAACCTAAACGGTGTTTGGCCTATCAACTTCTTGCAGGTTGTCCTGTATGCCCATAGTACTATTGGTACACACATACCCCAATCATTCCTCTGCATGTTGTAGACCTTTGTCAATACATTCTCCAAAGATTTTGTTTAAATGCTTCCATTGTTCCATTCGCCCATGGGTTATAGGGCGTGCTCTTTTGGTGGTATACCTGGAATTCTTCAAGCGTCATGTTGATTGTTGCATTCAAGAAATGTGTACCCGTATCACTCATCAATATCTTAGGGCATCTAAAGGGTGTTAAGACATATTCAAACAAAAACTTCACAGCAATGGCAACTGTACACTCCACTAGTTTTGCTACATCAATGCATTCAAACCCATCCTCAAAGATGAAAGCTAATAAGAAACTCTCAGTCGGATTCATGGGCGCTGACCCAGGTTCAGCGTTAGTCATCCAAAAAAGTCCCTACACTACTAGTCCTTTCAGCATCAATCCACGGAGCGCAGACTGAAGTCTCACCTGAAGCAGTATGGGGGGTGTAGGAACCAAGTTTCTACACCCTGAGATGGTTGTGATGTTGATTTTACACTTTAATTCTACCTTTGCATAGATCGATAAGCCTTTAGGTCTTATCAATGTACTTCTCTATTAGTCCTTCAGAACCTCCGCAAAGGTTTGTGATCGTCCTTCACATAACCTTAACAAGTGATTCAGGCACCTACACACCTCTGTAACTACTTTACTATATAGTTTCCTGAATTATCTTAAGTGTTTACCAACTCTACCATGAAATTAAGATTGTCTTTGCGTAAAAATATATCTCTACTTGCATTCATATAACAGAGGAAAACATATAGATTCGCGCATCAAATTAGCAATAAAACATAAAACCGATGCTTAACATAACATAATCACATGCAATTGATAGAAGTAAAATACACAGTATTTTCAAAATACTTCTCTTTATTGATGATTCATTTTTCTAATAGGGACTCTAACTGCTCGATGCACACAGCTGCAGGGGTCCACGCACTTAGCTGCAAACTTCTATCCTAGGCCTTATGCACTCAGCTGTAGAGCATCTTTCCTACTCTAAGACTCTCACTCTTATCTCTTTACAAACTCATTAGTGACTCCATCTATCGACTGAACTATCTTAGACTTCTCTAAGACCTCCTTTTTATACAATCCCATGGTCTGCAGACCAAGGGTGGATCTCATCAAGTCGATACAACCTATCTAAACTAAGGGTGGAAACCATTTTTGACCCTTGATATCTTCATGCTCCATGACCACAAAATGTGGATACTTTACATTCCTTTATAAAAAATTTGGGCTTTCGGCCCCAAAACATGGGCTTTTAGCCCCAAAATTGACCTCAGGGGACCTATTCCGAACAGGCTCCCAACATAAACATGGTGACTCACCCTCGATTCACTCAGATGGCATGGATATCTTGTCTTGAAGACCTTCCAAATCCACCTAGATTACTGCAACTTCAACAATGCACTGTGTAACCGCCTGCTTCATCTCCTCGACTAGTTGCTCCATCGCTGGCCCTACACTATCTAACTATATCTTCTATTGAGTCACTTGCAGACTAGCCAGCATGCCTTCAATAGTGGCCGTGACCAAATATGCCTTGTACAAGAAAGGCTTCAAGTGAGCCTTCAGCATTGCTTCCTTGTGTTGAGCTACGTCCACCTGCTCTTTCAGCACCTTTGCCTCCTGCAGCTTTGCTAACCTTTGTGTGATGACGATGGTGTGCGCCGTCACTTTCACTTCGTCATATCATTGTTGTAGAACCCACACCTCTGTTTCCAACCTCTTTACATTGAGGTCCTCTTGTAGGCTGGTGACTATTTTGAGAGACTGCTTGAAGATTGCAATGCAATCCTTTATTGTGTTGTGCACTGCTGCCATGACGTCTTTCATAGTTGTCTCACGTTGCTCTCATAATTCTGGTGGAGTTGAAGGCTGGGCCTTGAACTGTAGTCCTGCAATATTGAGGTTTAGGTCAAACTAAACCTTCGTCAAATTTTTTCTTGTGTCATGCACGCCGACAACAACCTTCCAAATCCATATATATACTGGCTCATCATCGGGAATGTCAAGCTCTGGGACATACCTGCATGCCTCAGCCACTACCTTGGTCGTGCACTAATTTTTGTCTGTGATGGCTTTATCGAGGTCAATAGTGGAATATCTTTGTATAGTCATCTAAGCATTGTTGACTTTCTGCTCACTGATTACCTGTAATGCACGTTGTTCATGGGCCCAAAGTTCCGCGATCACGACATCCTGCAAAATGTGAAGCACCTCACTAGGAAGCACAACCAAATTGAGCACAACTCCTTTGATGGAACTGACAATGGGCTTGTCAACTTCGGTCTCTGTAGTTAGTGCTCCCTCCGGTAACACTATTTCTCGGGGATCTAGTGTGTGTACCAGCCCTACTGATTTCGATGTGTCAGGCAATAAACTAGTTGGCATCGCTTTGTTTCATCCCACAATGGTCTGCACCTGTGACGCCTATATCTGCATCTCATGTAAGCCCATTTGAATGGTACCCAAGGCCTTCTTCTGTTGTAGCTCAGCAGTTTCATGGCACCATCCCTTACCATATCACCGATATTATTAAAATCACCTTTTGTTAAGGTGATCAGATCGAGAGAAGTCTTGTTGGCCTTAGACTTCTTTAGTGGCCCTACCTTCTCTGGATCTCTATTGTGCTTAATGTTGAACAGGGTAGTCTCTAGGTCCACTCCTCCCTGTTCCAACTACTTGTCCTCCTCCCCTGTCTCCGAGGAAGGTGAATTCTGACTCCTATCAAAGCCATGCTCCTCTTCTTCCACCTATCCTCCTTTTTGCTTTGCGGAAGCATGCTCTACCTTGGCCTTGTCCTTAGCCTCCTTATTTATCTTTTCATCCAACTATTCCATCTTCAGCTTTTCCTTTTCCTTTTTCCACTACACTACAAACTTGCTAGACCCAACTGTCAAGTTCAAGGCAGTGCGCCATTCTGCTGGCTAGCGGTCAAGGACCATTGTAATCGTGTCGTATATGGCCAAGTGTGGTAGGTCATACCATTTCTTCTTAGGATCCTTTCACACACATATCGAGACACAATGGCATTCAGCCTTGAACTCCACATACTCTTACAGGTTCTCAAAAATGGTTGGCGACAACCATGGTTTTTGATTGATGGCCATATGGATACTCATCTCCATCAAGATCCAAAAGAGCTTGTTGTCCTTGACCCTTTGAGGATCCTTTGTAGCCCATAGTGAAGCAAACTTCGCAGCCTCCAGTAGGTTAGGTGTGATCGGAGGAAACTGGCTATCATCAAGTAACTCCCATACAACCAACACTATGGCTTGTAGTGACCATGCATAGTGGAATGTTTTACTATGATCTTGCACCTCTCTACAACTCATGAGGAACTCACCACAAAGGTATTGCATCTAGTTAAACTATACGCCCTCCACGCACTGAGTTGCTAAGGCTACTACTGGTGTCGGAACTTCATCTGTGTGACACTTCTGCATAATCTTTAATGCCAAGATTTGCATCGCTACTTTGACCACGGGGTCAGTTATACTGGTGATGGCATAGTCGCACAACTTCTTAGCGAGCTTTAATTTGTTCTTCATTGCTTTAGCGAGGTCACGCTCGCCTAACTTTTTGCCAAATGCCATGGCCATATTTTCTCCTGAGTGTGGCAGCCAAGTGATCCTATGGATCAGCATGTTAGTGATGGGTATTGGCTCTTCGAGCCACAAACACCCATCATGCACCAAGCACAATAGCTGCTTGATCACTACCATAGTTATGGGTGTCCGGTTGTAATATGGTACCCACAACATGTTTAATAGACCCGCCTTATCCACCCCTTTTACCCACTTTCTTGGCTCCAACATGGTCACACCAAAGTCTTTGTAGAAGACGCGTGCATGAGTTGGTCTGTTGCTAAATGGGGAAAGTGTTATGTATCAGCTAAATCCCAGTCCTCCAATTTTAAAAGGGGGATGTGCCCCATGCATGGTCCTTCAAAGATGATTTGGTCTAGTAGTAAGGAATTGTGCAATGTGACCTTACATTCATCAATATCTTTTGGAACCTTTGTCTTGCCTCTACATGGAGGAATGTACCGAGATAGTTTAGAAGTGGGATCAGAACCCTCCACATGAATGTCATCCATGCCTTGCATATCAATGTCGTCCACACCCACTGTTATCACAAAACCTAGCCCTGATAGGCTGCTAATCAGGTAGACCTTGAATAACTGTTTCAAACCTACTTGAGGTTGAGTCTTAGCCTCCCCAACCTGAGAGGGCTCTCTCACAAAATTAAAGATTTTGATAATGAATAAGATGGCTAACTCTGCGAAACAAATGAACAAGTGTAAGAGGTTGAAACACAATTAGAAAGTATCCATTGGGCTTATGGAGTCAAATATGATTTAGTACTGAAAATAATGTTAGCTTTACATAGGAGTCAGGGCATAAGAATTCAACATATGGAGAACACACCAGATACACATAGGACCAATACAATTTACAAATGTATGAAGGAAATTAGAGAATTGTTAGTGATTTCTAAGTAATCACACATTCATACCACTGTAGATAATAGGAAGAAAACAATACAAGACATTCAAAACATCGAATTCCTTCTGATTCCTGAGAAGAAAAGCCAAATACTGTATTACTAAAACAGAGTCTTTACACAAAGCACAATATGAGAGCTTTTCTTAATAATTTTCCAACCCTGGGTACATTGCTCTTTCTCCTATATATAGAGTTCTTTACATAGCTGAGATTCCTCCTACAACATGAGGGGAACTTGAATTCGTCCTACTATGACACCTGCTCATACTTTAAAACTAACTATTAATGTAACTGACTGTTGACTAACAATGCTAGTGACCTAAGACAATTAGGAGTATAACTCTTCATCATGTTGGCAGCAACATTAATTACAATTAAACTCGTTCTCTGACAAATGGATTTCTTGAGCTTAGCTGTGGTGATGGTTTGAAACTGCTTGCTGACTTCTTGATGCCTCATCCCTGAAATGTTCCTGAAATTTAGGAAGTTGTTCCTATTTTTCTGCTTTGGCCTCCTGAAGATCTTCAAAATCAATTATCCCCTTTGTTTCTTTTAATTGCATAAAAATGCATTTGATTATTTTTTTTCCATGCCATGTGTACCTTGCTTCAAAAAGACTTCACTTTGTCCCTCAAAATTTCCCATCGAATGATAATATGTAGCTACAGTAGTTTTGTAGCACGCTACGAAACTGCTGTGCATTAGGCATCACCTATAGGAGTTTCGTAGCACACTATGAAACTATGGTGCATTAGGCATCACCTACAGTAGTTTCATAGCGCGCTACGAAACTACTGTGTAATTTTAAAAACACAGCTTAGGATCAAAATTTTACTTTCTTTGGTCTTTCTTTTTTCTGCAATGGATTTTCCAATTGTCATGAAGCTGTTCAAACTGAATATATGGACACCATTTTTCAAGGCAAGCAAAAAGGTAACTCATCAAAATTTAGGACTTGGCCTTACTTGCTGTGTGATTTATTTTAGTTAGGATGTCCTTCATGCTAGTTCAGTTGTATCTTCAAATCTTTGATTTGCCTCTTCATACTTTTGAGTCCAACTCTCAGTTTTGCATTAACCCTTCTGATGTGTCTTACTTCTTTAATTGCAGTGACTGTCCAAGTGTATATTGAGCATGAAAATTGACCACTTCGGGTATTGAAATCATTTATCTTCCCATAGAGCCTCCATTTGATTAAAATGAGCTCCCTTGATTGCATTTTCCTTGAGGCTTCTCTCAGTTTGGCGATTTCAATATTTTCCAACTTCAATTTCTCTTTCAACTCTTCCAAACTACACTCCTCCTGCTAAGAAATGGTTGCCTTACCTTTGTCATTTTTATGCAGCCATGACGATGTTTCTGATGAAACCATAGGTCTTTCATAAGGTCTTGTTACCTCCCCTATTTCGCTTGCTTCTGGCAATGCCTCTTGTATCTCTTTTGACAGCCTCATTGTAGGTCTTCTTAGCTTAAAAACAAATTCAGAGACCTGATCATCAAATTTGAGCTTTTTAGAGGATTTGGCCCTTTTGAATTTTCCTTTACTTGTTTCTATCAATTCTGCTTAAACCAGAGGAGATTCTTCAATGTCAATTGCCTGCAACAAATCATTCAGATTTCCTTTTGAAACCGGGCCTCCCTCAGTAATAGTTGTCTTGTCCTTTTCTTTAGCTAACTGGCTCCTGGTTACTCTTCTTTGGACAGTTTCACCTGTAGATTTCTCTTGTAACTCCTCTTTGATTTGAGCTTTGCCTTTCTGTGACTGTTGGTGTGTATCGTGAATCATCAATGGTCTTGTGGGCTCCTTTACCTGCTTCCTAGCTTTTAGCTTCACGAATCTCCTGGACCTTTTTTCTACACGTGGATTGATTGTTGGTGAAGAAACCTTCGTATCCTGAGGACTGAGACCAGTTTCATCCTTGAAGTTTGACATACACATGAACAAGGACCAATCCCTATCTATTTTCTGGAGCTCATGCAAAACGATCAACTTGACTAAGCCATGATGAAACAATGAGGTTTCACAGGCTTGCTTCCTCAACTGAACCTTATCACACATTTTGCCTAGGCTACGAAACAAATAGAAAGGAAAATCAAGAGATATCTTTCCAATGAAATGAAGCAGGAGTTTGAAGTGATAAGAATACACCTTATGGTACTGCCCCTCACAAGTGAAATATCTCTATATGCAGGTAAGCAAATTGGCATATGACTCTTTGACAAAACTCCTGGGCACTGACTTGTTCAAGTCCGAATCAATGAACTCTGGCTTCAAAAATTCCTTACATGGAGTCATATTAAACTTGAAATTTTTAAACCATCTTTCCTGTCCCCTTAGGATTTCAGTGACTACAGATATAACCTCTGGATAGATGGGTAATTTGAGCACCCCAACTTTCGAATTCAATCCTGTGAAATTTAAAGAAAATTCCTTGGTGACTTGCATATGACCACCTTGAAGTTTCTCGCAAAATCTCCAACAGCCAACCTGTTTGAATGCTCATTCAACTTCACTGTTCTTTAGGATAATATCTAAGCCTTCAGGTTCGTTCCTCAAACACCTGCCTGACCTGTGCTCCTTTCTTTCTGTAGACCCCTCCATGGAATTCCTGCAACGTGAATATTAAAGAAGCATGCACCATCTCAATTTCGATAATTGCCTTGCTTGCAATGGATAAGGAAAGTTGCCTTGCTTGATCTTCAAAGAATTTAAATTTAATGCCTATCAATTTGATCCTCATTCATGAAACCATACATAAATCATAACTATGAATACTTGGCTCTTTTTGAAACTTGCAACCTGAGCATACCAAGACACCTAACGACTCTAATGATGAGGATAAGCGGTTGAATATGATAGGTGAAGTGTATAAGATGACAACTGATGATGTAAACATAATGGATTTTGATAGATTTGACATCTAGGTGAGATTTTCTACGAATCCACATGAATCCCCGATTTCATAGCGCAGCTAGTGCAAATTTTGGGTTTTGCACTACGAAAACACCTAGACTGGGTTTTGCGCTATGAAAACACCTAGACAGTTTCGTAGCGCATAAGAACCTTAAAACAAATTTGATACATGAAATCTATGTGAGTTGAGGGACCAGTGATGAATGAGAATGGAGTGTGGACCTTTATTTAACCATACCACCAAGACTCCTAGGACTTAGACACTAGAGCAAACATGGAAAAACTAAACCTGGACTAACACCTAACCTTTACAATCAAACTGATGTCAACAATTTATAAATTGTTTCTTAAGTGATAACACCCACATGAATTGCTTCAACTTCAGCTTCAGGCTCTAGGTCAATCACCTTTCCCTTCTCCTGTGTGGTGAGCTTTCCCATCTGTGGGTGCTTTTTGGGTGATGCGTGCACCGGTTGTTACGATTTTTGCTTATCCTTATTTGATTTTGGACCCTCCTTGGTCGGCGTAGGCCTCAGCTTGGGTGTCCTCGTTGATTTAGGCACTTTTCTAGTACTTTGACCCTTGGAACCTCCGGGGCAGCTCCCTTAGCTACCATTACTACTTCTAGGGAAGTTTCTTTAGTTGTCATTACCTCTCTTGCACTCATGGTTTTTGTGGGTGATGACATAATGCTAGACAACAACCCTTGCATTTCCATTGGCAATTTCGCAAACACTAAACTCGCTATCATAGCTTCAAATATCTCAGGGTTCGTATGTGCCTGAGAGCTTAATACCTCAATTCTCAAAATGCCAAGTATTTTTCGCTGGGCACCACCTATAATTTATAGGCATTTTAAAATTTAAATCTAACCGTTCCCCCCATAACTCATTCATAAATGTTGGATTAGCAGCAAATTTTCACAGATCTTGCCCTTAAATTCCAACTCAAATTCCTCTCCCCCGCTCCATTTGGTCATTTTCCCACTGTCAAGTCATGAACAATGGCCATAAAGGTCACTTTTTGGCTGTCGTGCATGGTCCCTTCTTGGATAGTGCAACTCCCTACGCGTTTCTTTTGAAACTATGAAATTTCTCCATTTCGTGCAGTTCCCCAATTGCGTATCTCCCTAACCCAGGTAGACTATTTTATAGTCCCACGCCTCCTTTCAGTTTCCTGGAGCTCTAAGATTGTGCTTCCACCATGTAGTCATCTAGCTGGATTACCAATGTATGGCTTCAATCGGCTGCCATTCACCTGCCCTATGAATGGTTCTTTGTTCAACTTGACCAACTAAATATTCTAGCATTCTTGATTCCAATAGAACATAACATCCTTCTTTAACAGTTTTTCCATTAGCGCAGTGATTTGGGCATAGCTCTTGATGAATTTCCTATAGTATCATGTATGCCCCAACATTGCGCTTAACTATTTCACACTCCTTAGCACCTCCAAATTCATTATGACCGTGATATTTGTTGGGTCTACCATCAAACCTTGTCTGCATACCACATGGTCCAGTGAGACCCAAAAGGGACATAAAACAAACATTTCTTTAGTTTGAGTGTGATCTGGTACCTCCAGCATTTATCTAGATTCAAGCATAGACTTTCCACATGGCGCTTGACCAGTCCAAACACTATCCAATCGTGAAAGTATACTTCCAGAAATTTATCAATGAAATATTTGAACGTCGCAATGACTATGCATGAAAAAATCATCGACATGTTCTTCAGCCCAAAGGGCATCACCATATACTCGAAGCATCCCCATTCGGTCACAAACATCATCTTACTTTGATCCTCTATCGCGATCATGATTTGGTGGTACCCAAATAACCCATTAGTGAACGAATACGCTTCTTGGCCACCAACATTATCCAGGACCTCATCGGTGAATGGGATTGAAAGGGATCATGCACACAGGCATCGATCAATTTCTTGAGATCTATGCATATCCTTATTTCTTCCTTCTACTTCTTTTCCTGAACAACTATTGGGCTCACCCAATCAGATTCTTTGAAGCATAAAACTTCTGGATAGACAGAAATATATATATAAATATTTTATTAATAAGATGAATTACAGATGATGAATGATTACAATGGGGTTCCTAGCTTATATACTGCCATGGACACCCTTTGGGAAAGGGTATGATCTTATGATCGTGCCCTTTCATCTAATTAAACCTAAAATTAAATAATAAACCTAAAGGTAACTAATTTTTTACATACATTGCCTTCCTCTCGAAAGAATGCTTTGTCTTCAAAGCATAAGTAACGATGGATGTTGTTGAAGAATGATTCATTCTTCCAGAAAGTGTCTTCTTCAGGTAAGTCCTTCCACTTGATCAGATATTCCAAGATGATCAAGGTCCCACACTTTAAAAGGTCTTCGATTAATCTCCCAATTTCCATTTTTTAGTGATGTGGATAATGGTATGGCTTGATGTTGACGGGGTCTAACCTTGCCTTGATTTCTATTGTATGCTCAATTTCCCTATTAGGCGACATCTTCATAGGTAGGTCTTGAAATACTTTTTCATGCTTCCGAATCAGATCTTGTATCTCTGGTGACTCTTCTATGGTCATATTTGCAGATAACATTTCTAATTGGTGACATTGTACTACATAAGCAGGTGCTCCTTTCGACTCAGCTTCATCATCTGAGATGATGATACAACTTGACTTTCTGGTGCTTGGAATCCATGTAGTTTGTACTTTTGACCTCCCCATTTTTAATTTTATAAATTGTACTTGATGGTTGGCGGCATAAGTACCTAAAGTTTATAGCCTTTGGATACCTAAGACTACATCTACTCCTCCTAACAATACCGTGAAGAACGGAGACTCTAGATTACAGTCTTGAATCTGCAAATTGACCTTATAGCATTTCCCCACCTTTTCAATATTCTTACCATTAGCTACATCACTTTCATGTTTGGTAAGGGAAATGAAAAAATATTGAGTCTCTTTGCCATGGTTGCATCTAAAAAATTATGTGTGCTTCCAGAGTCAATGAGAACCACTACGTTGTTCTTCTTTATGTGTCTTTTTAACTTTAAGGTCTGAGGTTGTGATATACCTGTCATGGCTGATAATGACACTTGTGGAATACTCCCGTCATCTAATTCTGGTGAGAATTCTAGAGCATCTTCTATTTCTTCTATGTCAGAGTATTCACTATTTGAATCATTGGTTGCTTCACAATTATATAGGTTCTTTTCCTTTAGCACATCTATGTTTGGGGTCCCACTTCTCACCACAGCGTTTACATTTACCCTCTTTTATCCTTTTCATTTCCACATTAGATTTTTCATCTTCACGAAGATGTGGTGGAACATATCTTGCATTATTGGAGTCCATATACTGGGGTATCCTTCGTCTTGAATATGTTTTTTCCACTTTTGACCAAAATACTGGTTCAGATTTTTTTTCGGCTGTTTTTGATTTTCGTCTTGCTACTTCTATTGATGTAATGTCATGCATCTCAAGTTCTACTTGTGAATGGGATTTGAGTCCCGAGATGTATGACTGAATTAGACGATATTCTGATAACCCAGGTACTCGTGTTACTAAGGACTCCCATTCTTGAGTGTATTCGTCCACACTTCCTTTTTGTCGTAACTTGATGAGTTTTGAAAAGAACTCTTCTTCTTTTACACCTTGGAATCTTTTAAAGAAGGCATCTTTAAATTTTCTCCAGCTAATGACGTTTGTTGTTTTTTTCCACCACATATACCAATTATATGCTTCTCCTTCCATTTTCATGGATGCATGTCTGAGCTTTTCGTCATCATTAGTGATGTCATATATCTCAAAGTATTCTTCTGCTTTATTTATCCATGCAACATTGTTTTTTTCGTTTCCATCGAATTTAGGCATCTCGACCTTTGCCCTCCTTTGGTATGTGGATAATGGTTGAGCAAAAAAAGGGTGTTGATTAGTAAGGGTATCCCAAAGTTGCTTGTTTGTAACGGCCTTGTTACTCGCTTCTTGGTGGGGTGTCGCTGATTTTTTTGGGGATTCAACCATTTCGTGAGAATCTGTTGACTTTGTTGAATTTGATGAGATGTGTTCTTGATTCTCTTTACTTTTTTTTAGTAGCTCTTCAGGTGTACAATTCGACTTTTTACACAGAAGTGTCAGCATTGCTAAGGCGTCTCTGATGTTTACTTCTGTTTGGACATGTTGATTTTCCATTTTTTATCTCTATTCGATTTGTCGTATCTTGAAGATTTTTTATTTTGTTCGCTTGCTCCCCAAGCTTGCTCTCGACTTCATTTAATCTTTTACTGACCTCGTCATGGTTGTTATTTATCTTATGCTCTGCGTCGACCAATTTTTTTTGGAAATCCGCCATTGTCATTATCGACATCGAGCGAGTTTGCGGGGGTGTGTATTTATCTGCCAACTTAAGGGTTTT
>APFE031471854.1:218285-243483 GCA_000404065.3 Pinus taeda
CTTTTTTTATTTTTTTTAAATACCTTTAAAGCTTTATTACTCCTTCAAAACTTATCGTTTATGCGCCTTTTTTTTTTAAATAATCTCTCTCACTTTTTTATAAAATTTTTATATAATAAATTTTTTTAATATATATAATTATAAATTATATATTATATAATTTTAAGTTATATATATTAAAAATATATAATTATATATAATTTTTTTTAGACCCGCTTTTCCTTTTATATGTAACTATATAAGGCTTATATAGTATCCCTTTTTATAATTATAATAATATTTCTTTTTCTCAAAAAATTTGGATGAGACGTGACTCTTGATACCGTCACAATCTTTAGATTTGAACGATTAAAATTATTTAGATCACACATTTTTTCTCCAATGTTATCAAAATATCTTTTACTTTTAAAACACCATGGGCTATTACCATGGGTAGTTTTTTAAAACCTCCTGTAAATGTAATATTTACCTTTCACCTTTCACGTAAGAGCTTCTCCACGTAAAAATTCTTAAATATACTTGAAAAAATCCCGCTTATCTTAAGAGCTTCTCCACGTAAAAATTCTTAAATATACTTGAAAAAATCCCGCTTATCTTTATTATGCACTTTTTATCAATAATGTAAAACCTTTTTTATATATATGTATTTTTTCACTTTTTTGTTTGTTTGTTCAGAATATATTATTTCCTTTCCTCTTTTTTTTTTTATATACCCTTCTTCTTTGTTCTTTATTATTTTTATTTTGTTTTTAAATAGTTTTTTTTTTTTTTTAAGCAAATGGCCAAAGACCTAAAAAATGGAGAATCTCCCAATATATAGCGAAATGCTTCAATTATGACAGCAACAAGGTTGATGATAGGTTGTTAGCCAAAGCCCTGGTGATTAGCCAAACGTGGCTTTGATACCAAATGAAGCGAAAAATTTTGATACGCATAAATTATATGAATAAAATATCTTATTAAAAATGATGAATAGATAGATGATCGTTTACAATGGGTTGCCTGGCTTATATACCGCCATGGGCACCCTTTGGGAAAGGGCATGATCTTATGATCGTGCCCTTTCGTCTAATTAAAATTAAAATTAAATAATAACCTAAAATTAACTAATTTTTTACATAACAGATTGATTTTCCATAATTAATATTATGTTTTAGAAATTTCGTGTTGGACATTGAATGAGTTAGAATTAGTATATTTTGAGTGATAACTATACTAATGAGTTGAAAGGAATTTGAGTTTCAAAGTTAAAAATATTTATAATTGTTTGTAGTGAATTTCCTTTGTAACTTCAGAACAATGGTTTTTACCTTAAGCTTTTCATTAGAATTTATAGACCATCTTGACTAAGTAGAGCATGCTTCCAGTGTGTTGGTGTGATGTATTTATCTGGATCTATGGTTTTGCCTCAGTAAGGTCAATAGTTGGATTTAAGATCACTAAAAACAATCTTAAACTTAAATCAACTATGAGTTCACTTGTCTTGAATTATGTTTCATTTTTCATATGAACTCCTAAATAACTAGTTTTCACACATAGTGTCTTCACCTCATAAGATTACCTACCTTGGATTGACAAGTAACTATTAAATAATTTCTCCCACTATATGAATTGACATTGTGGCGTTTTTGCTGGGGAGGTGTAGAAGAACTAGTTCTAGGAATTCAGGTTGCAAAAAAAAAAAGTATTTAGCAATTCTCTTTATTCTACTTTACAATATAAAAATTTCTAACATGGGAGAGGAGGAATATACGATGGGAGGTAAGAACCTCCACCACCACCATAGTGTGTCCTACAAATCCAAATGTGTTAAGTATTGTATGTATAAAGGATACGAGATATATAGGAAGAATTATTAGAACATCAATTGGTAAAGGAAGAATTCAAAGAAACATACTAGATACAAGGCTTCCCCCATATATTAACTTGACTACAAGAGAAAGAAGGGAATAATTTTTTTTAGTACAAGCACACAAAGGTTCAAGTACATCAAGTGATACATTAGTGGTCTGATTAGAACTACATCCACACTTTGCTCCTGAAAGGTGGACTGGAGAGTATCGGAGTCAGGGTCTTCAGTTACCATACCATAAAATGTTGGCAGAACATATGGTGGGACATTTTTCATTTTAACTTTAGCCCCTAGAATTTCCATAGTAGGAAACCCAAATCTTACTTCCTTGTCATCGTCTTCATCTTTTGGTTGTCTTTTTATTTGTTCTCCTCTGCCATTAGATTTGTCACCTTCACCTCCTCCAAGTATACCTTATCTTGCATTGGATCCTTTGTCCTCATCTGCCATATTTTCATTCCAAAAAAAAAAAACATATAGAAATTCTCTTTATTCTACTTTACAATATAAAAATTTCTAACATGGGAGAGTAGGAATATAAGATGGGAGGTAAGAACCACCACCACCACCATAGTGTGTCCTGCTAAGCCAAATGTGTTAAGTATTGCATGTATAAAGGATACATGATAGTATAGGAAGAATTATTAGAGCATCAATTGGTAAAGGAAGAATTCAAAGAAACATACTAGATACAAGACTTCCCCCATATATTAACTTGACTAGAGGAGAAAGAAGGGAATACATTTTTTTAGTACAAGCACAAAAAGGTTCAAGTACATCAAGTGATACATTAGGGGTCCAATTAGAACTACATTTAGACTTTGCTTCTAAAAGGTGGACTAGAGAGTACACTTTATTTTGGAATGAAAATATGGCAGATGAGGACAAAGGATCCGATGCAAGATAAGGTATACTTGGAGGAGGTGAAGGTTACAAATGTAATGGTGGAGGAGGACAAATAAATAGACAACCAAAAGATGAAGATGATGACAAGGAAGTAAGATTTGGGTTACTTATTATGGAAATTCTAGGGGCTAAAGTTAGAATGAAAAACATCCCACCATATGTTCTGCCAACATTTTATGGTAGGGTAATTGAAGATCTTGACTCCTTTCTATTTTAATTTAACATTCTATGTTGTAGCTATGCTTATAATATTTTTTTTTAACAAAGTTGGTTACTCGATTACTATTCCAAAAAAATGAAAAAGAGGGAGACATGCTCCCATTACATTAAGCCAAAATGGGAGAAGGCATCCTGGAAGAGAAACAAAGGGCAAACATTCCCTATCTTCCAAGCTCTTGCCCTTTTTTTACTGAGGTTACTAATTGCACTATCCTTATAAATACTTACATACTGATTCAACAACAATTTACACCTACATAACATAAAAGAATAGTAGTGGTAAGACTTTGCAGAAAAGAGAAGAATGAGGCAATTATGATTAATTTTTGTTGACTGAGGGTTCTTCATGGGGCAAAGTCCAATTCTCTTTGCTTCGAACGTTAGATTTTTCTCCTATTTGAATAATAAGTAAATTCTTCAGATAATTGATCGTTTCGTCCAAATGCCCGTGTTTTTGTTTTATCATAGACATTTCTTTCCTCTGCTCTTCCATTTGTCTCTTTACAAAGGAATTCTTAGATTTTTCTTCAAATTTGTAGTATTCGATTGTTTCTCTAACCTGCTCAATCATGATTTTTTTAGCTCGAAAGATTGCATAGTTTTCGTACTTTGGGACATCTACAAGCGGGTTCCGAACCATTTTTCCAGAAGGAAGAAGACAATTGATCCAACAGAGAATAGAAGGGGAAATAAGACATAGAGTGAAGAAACAAAAGCAACATCTAGACAGTCTCGTGAAGACCCACAACTACGAGAGAGGGAAACTGGGGTCCAAAGCAGAAGCCACACAAGCTGCACGAAAGCTAAATAATATGGGAGGTGAGGGCCACCAGAGCTGCGCGGTGGCGAGGAAAACATGAGATGCACGAAGGCAAAAGGTTTGAAGCCGCCTCCAAAGTTGCGCGAGGGCCCTTAAAGCTGCATGAAGGTAATAGGATCTGGAAAACAACCACCAGAGCTACGTGAAGGAGAGGGGAAAGGCTAAAACAAAGAAGATAAGCTTGATTCCCAAAGGGGTGTAGCATTGTATACTGAAAAATGATTACAACTTCTAGGACAGAGGGGGAGGAAAGAGAGGGTGAAGATGATAGACATAAAATAAGATGGGTAGAGGGGAAGAATTTATTGCTGCACAACTTGCCACATGAGGGAAGAGAACATTAACCTTTCACGGGAAGCTTAAGTAGCTGCGGTTCACTTGATATCCATAGACTGACTATCCTATTTGTTCTTTGGGATTTCCTTGGATTTCCCGATCTTCTGAGATCTAACCATTTGAGCTAAAGTGACTGTTTCCCACCTTGATGTTCTCTCTTTGGTTGCAATTCTCTACACATTGAGGCGAGAGATCCGATGGGATCGGTTTCTAAGCAATCACATTATAAATTCTAGATTCTCCCATAGGACAGTTGACAACCAAATTCGCCTGCATGTTGGTGGTATGATTATTTTCTCTAAGAATATGCTTGAAGGTGACTTCACCTAGAAATTGCAAATTTTTTCCCACCTTTTTTTTTATTTGTCTCAGGGTCTTATTCTTCGGGCTTCTGCTTTCCACCATCAAGTGGATTATTATTGAAGAGTCCCCCATTATGACTGGATTCTTCATACTTCTTTGCCTTAAGAATTCCATTCCCAAGAGGAGGCGATATGCTTTTTCCTGTTGTTGGATAGTTCTCCTAATCCCCATTCATAAGTGATAGGATTTTTTCCTCCTGGATAAAAAAGTATACCTACCGCTCTAGCATTACTTGGTTTGGATTTAGAAGCACCATCAAACAGTGAACATGCACTATTTAAATCTTCTGTCCATGCTTTGAACTCCTCTTTTTTAATTCTGCTTTTTCAATTCTACATGCTATTAGGAGATTTGTTGATGTGAATTTTTTGTTGCTTGCTCATCACGAATTAAACCCAGACTCTTTCCTCGTGCTACATGTATTTTACATATATGTCTTTAACTCCTTTAGAGTTGATGAATTCATATGACATGCTCCAAGTTTTAGCTAGGATTGTTCTGGAATTTGGGGTGTGATATTTAAAGATCCTCTAGTTTCTTGCTAACCAGATTTGTAGCGCATAAATGAGGGCAAACTCAACCAATATCTTTTTACTATTTCTTTATTTTTGAAGGAATATGGATATTTTTTTCCCCAGGTTGATAAAATTTCATGTAAAGGTAGTGAATGTAGGATACTAACCTCTAAGGGAATAACAAGCCCTTTCCAACAGGCCCTAGCAAAGGGGCATCCCGTAAAAAGATGCTGAATATTTTCTTCACTTCCTTGAAAAATTTCACAATGAGATGGGCCTTCATATCCTTTTTTTTTAAGATTATTAGCGGTCAGTATTTTACCTTTGAGCAACGTCCACATGAAAAATTTGATTTTTGGTAATGTTTCAATTTTCCATGCCTCCCTCCAGTAATCCCAGTCTCGATTTCCATGTTGATGCAAAGTAGCATATCCAGATTTGACTAAGTAATCCCCTCCATGAGGATCCCATCGAAGGGAATCTTTTGAGTCTAGACTTAGTGGAGCGACCCCCTCAAGATGTGTGATTAGGGACTTCCACTAAGGGACAAGGTCGTGAGGGAGGTTGAGAATCCTCCAATCTCCCCGTTCTCAATCTCTCCAAAGAGATATGTCATCCAGAGTAATGATTCCTTTTGATTTCATCCATCTTCTCAGATCTTGAAGACTTTCTTGGCATGCTATAGGTTTATTTCCCATTATTCTATCCTTTCATATTTTTATGAGTTTACCATTATCAGGGATCTTAGAAGAGTTTCCTTTGATGAGGGATTTTTTTTTAATCAGATTCATGAGATGGGAGCAGGGCCTGATTAGATAACCTCTTCTCAATAAGAGGGTTCTATTGTGGTTCATGTATTTTTCTTCCAATATGTTCTTCCACTAGCTACTCTCTCATGTTATAAATCTCCATGTTATTTTTGCTCCTAGAGCCAAGTTCATTATCCCTGGGAGTCTTATTGCCAACCCACCTTTCTCATACGACAAAGTTACTCATCCCATTTCACAAGGCTATCCTTCTTTGTCTCCACCTTACCTCCTTGCCATAGGAACCCTATGATTACCAACTCAATTTGTTTGTGTATACTTGCCTAGGCTAGTGTTGCTACATACTGGTAAATTGGGAGAGATGTGAGTAGGGCCTTTATTAGTACCATCATTCTTGCCATATTGAGCCAAATCATACCCCAGTTCTACACTTTTTGTTTCATTTTCTTAATGTACTTATTCCATATTTCGGTCTTCAGATTTTCTTTTGAGATCAGGAGTCCAAGATATTGGAAATGGCTCCATTTTTCTTGAAATGGGATTTCCATAATTTTTGATATTTTTTGGAGAGTACGAGAGGGTGTGTTCCACCCATATATTATGCATTTATGATTATTTAGTAGTCCTCCAGAGGCTTCCAAAAAACTGCTTAGTATCTTTTTTATTCTTCTTGCCATTATGCAAGAGGCCCCTCCCATGACCAAGGTGTCATCTGCAAATAGGGAGTGGTTTATGCTTTTAACTTCAGGAGAAATTGAGAATCCTGTAGTAGTCCTATCTTGTCTGAATTTCTTAAGACTTCTACTCAAAGAGTCTGCCATTATTATATATAAGAAAGGAGAGAGAGGACATCCTTGGTGAAGCCCCCTTGAGCTTTGAAAATATTCACTTGGTATTCCATTGACCAATGGTGCAATTCAAGGACCCACAATACATGATTTTATTATATTTATTGCCTTTTTTGAGAAACCAAATCTCTGTAGAATAGCAGCAAGAAAACCCAATTTGACCCTATCAAATGCATTAGCCATGTTGAGCTTGACAATCATTCCTTTTTCTTTTTTCATAAGGATAGAGTGCAAAGTTTCCTGCATTATTAGAATGTTGTCAAAGATTTTTCTTTTTGGGACAAATCCTCGGTTTTTTGATATTATTCCCGGAAGCATTACTTTTATTCTATTTGCTAGAATTTTTGTTGTGATTTTGTAGGAGGAGTTACACAGAGAAATGGGCCTGAATATGCTAAATGAGTTAACATTTGACTCTTTTGGAACAAGGGAAAGGAAGGAAGAGATTGTGAATCCTCCAACCTTGAATTTCCCAAAAACATTTATGATCATTGTTATCAAATAATTTTTAATAATGATCCATTTGTTTTTATATAAGTAGATAGGGAACCCATCTAGGCCTGGGACCTTATCCGGATGAAAATCCCAAACAGCAACAACTGCAACTTCCTTTTCTTCAACCACTCTTGTGAGTTCATTGTTTTCTGCTTCATTGATTTTCCTGGGAATATGTTGAAGATAATCTTCATACTCGTTATTTGAAGCTGGGGAAGATAATATATTTTTATAGCATTTGTAAGCCTCCTTCTTTATTTCCTCTTGACCTTTGATTTCTTTTCCTTTGTTATCTTTTATGTTGTCTATTTGGTTTTGGTTTCTTCTTATCCTGATTATATTATGGAAAAACACAGTGTTCTTGTCTCTTGCTTTGAGCCAAATACTTCGTGATTTTAGCTGCCACTCTTCTTCTTCCTTTCTATTTTGTCTATACATTTCCCAATATTCTTGTTTTTCTTGCCATATGTTCTCGTGTGATTCCTCTTGCTGCTCTTTTTCAACTTGGATTCTATCAAATTTTTATGCTCTTTCTAGCTTTCTTGTTTTTGTTTCTAGTTGGTTAATCCTTTCCCAATGTTTTAGTTCTCTCCTTAGGGATTTTAATTTAGTTTCCAAAACATAGCTAGGAGATCCAATAATTGGTTTTGTCCATACTTCAACAATGACTTTTTTAACTTCTTCACTGTCGTTCCAAGTGGAGCTGAATCTAAAAGGAACTGGGCCAAGATTTTCTAACTTACCAAGGTTGAGATCCACTGGTTTGTGATCTGATGCTATATTGTGGATGATTTTGGATTTTATCTCATTGAAGTCATTGACAACTTTGTCTTCAATTATAAATCTATCCAACCTTTCCTTTATGTTATTTTTCCCAATTCTTTTGTTGCTCCATGTATACTTTCCATTACTAGGAGGCATGTCCATTAATTTGCATGCTTCCATAATAGATTCTAACATTTCCCTATATGGATCAGCATTGTATATTCCCCCGAATTTCTCCTTTGTGCTCAATACTAGATTCATATCTCCTCCTACGATTATGTCTCTATTTTGGTCCCGCATAAGATAATTTTTTAAAGTGGACAAACAGACTTCCTTATCCCTATAATGGTTTAGGGAATATATATTTATAATATAATATTTCACTTTTGTTTTCCAGTGCAACTCTTTTTTTTGCTGAAAGAGTTCCCAATTTTTGGTTTTCGATAGTGTGCATATTCCTCCTGAGGCTCCAGTCGCTAGAAGTGAGGTTCCTTGATAATTTTTTGTTTTTTGTATCATTGTTTCCATTTCCTTTTATTTGGTCTTTGTCTCCTATATATAACTATAATTATATATATATATATATAATATATACTTTATATAGTATATATATATATATATATATATATATATTTATATATATATAGATATATGTAGTAGTTATATATATATTTATATATATAGAGATGAGAGAGAGAGAGAGAGAGAGAGAGAGAGATATGGTTTCTCTGACATTATTAAATTTTTCATTGCCTTAATTTTTGGCATACTTCTCATTCCTCTACAATTCCAAGAGACTATATTAATTATTACTTGATGTTATGGGTGGAGGGGCCTTTCCCTCTGTTAGGGTGGGTGATTTTCTCCTTATTTTTTTCCAGGAAAGTCTCTAGAGGTTGTTGGGTGCCCAGAGCCATTTCCTTTGCCATAACTTCATCTCTAATTTCTTTGTTGGTTTTTCTACTAACCCTTTTAGGGTGGTCGAGAGAGGAGAGGATCTCTTTGGAGAGGGTATGAGTGATTATTCGGTTGAAGGAGGAGGGGAGAGGGATTTGTGAGGGGATGGGTGATGTAGGGGAGGGGTTAGAGGGGAAGGGTAGAAGAGGGGTGGAGGAAGAGAGCAGTGAGGGGAGATCAGGGTCCACAAGGGATCTAAAGGGATTAGAAACCAAAAGATCCGATGAGGGGGGAGGGATAGAAGACAGAGGGAGGGAGGTAGAGGAAGAGTGGGGGTCATTAGATGAAATAGGAAAAGGAAGGAGAGGATGAGGTGTTGAGAGACAAAGTCCCCTAGGGTCTTGGGTCAATACCCTAGTAGAGCAGGGGTTATATACAATGAAAGACAAGTATTCCACACAGCCATGATACTAATATAAGCAAAGCATGTGAAGAGAGGTGCACCTAGGGGTCCTTCATTCAGGTAGATCCAGCCAGGGTCCAAACCCTCTTGGAGTTCCTTTTGATATTTTAACCTGAAAAACAACCAATTAAAAGAAGCATAACAGTATATGGACCAAGCATCATAAATAAATCAACTTCATAACATATTGAAAGGTAGTTAGTTATACAATTGAAACAACTATTCATATGCAAATCATAACTTTAATATCATAAGTATGAAGAAGATTAGTTTCGAGAATGGGATAAGTGTTTCTTTATTGCAGATAACTAAAATATAGTAAGGATGATTTCACTTGGGTCTTCCTCTCGCTGGCTCCAAGCAGAACCATCCTCTGGGTCCGTCTAATCTCAAGCCTTCAACAAACTCCTTCCATGGATCATACCAAAGTATCTCAACTAGTGAAATAACATCAAAGCTCAAGGAAACAAGAGTTTCCTATAATGGGGGGAAGTGATGAAGCACAAGGATCTTCAGACCTGATCAGGGATAATCTCAGTAGAGTGATTTTTCTCTCTATTCTCTTCTCCTTTAGGCCTTCCCATTGAAGCATTTTTATACTTCTCCCAAAGTAGTTTTTTAGTTGGGAATTCGTTGGGAACAGTTGGGCCACAGGCACTAATAGGTAATCAACAGGTAAAACCCGTGATCTCCACCTGAAATTAAGGAGATTTAATTTTTTTAAGTGTTTTAACACATATATGCGGGTTGGGTATACAGAGACCCACATACACACACATTTAGCTCAGGGCAATGTTGCGTTTAGGGAGTAAAACACTGTTTTTTAAGTACTGGGACTAGGTTTGGAAGGAGGGGTTGCCCTAGGCCATGAGTGCAGCATCACAAACATCAAGAGTGAGATTTGGAGCTATAACATGAGGGGGAGAGGGGGGGAGCGACGAGGGAAGGAGAATAGAACTGAAGACAGTTTGGGTTTGGGTTTGGTTGTTGTCTTTTTCTTCCTGACCTGCTCCCATTTTGGTTCCTGGTTTTGTACTTCTTCCATTTCCTGATTTTTAGTACATCTATTTGAAAAATAACCATATTCATGACATACCTTGCATTTGAACGGAATTTGTTCATAGTCTAGCTATTGAATGTGAACCCAACTATCCACTTTGATCTTGAATGCTCCCAGAAGTCCTTTACCCAGATCTACTTCTAAACATATTATCATGTAAGCATGCATGTTTTCCTTTCATTCACTTCTATCGATATATTTCTCCACAACATTTCCTATTGCTTTCACAGATTCATCTCCCCAACAATGTAGAGGTAGATGGGAAAGCCTCACCCATACTGGCACTACATTTGGCAAGTCCAACTCTGGATTGAAGTCTGGAGTCCATCTATTGAGATAAAGCCCTCTTGAATCCATGAAATATGGTCCATTTCTGAAGATTAAATCTATATCCTCTTTTGTTTCAAAGTGGAAGGTAAAATATCCTCTTCCATAAACTCTGATGGAGATTTTCCCCATGATAGATGAGGCCCAGTTTCTTTCTGCCCATTTGAGGACCGAACAGGGTGAGGTCTAGAGGCCAGCAAATTGACCCACCAAACCTTGTTCAAAGAGGGACAGAGCTGCGCGATGAGGAAGGGAGGGAGGAAGTATTATTTATGAATTTCATCTATCTTCTTAACAAACTTTGATATGGATGGTTTGGGATGAGACGGTCCCAAGGAGCAGAGCAGAGAGGCAAAGGCTTCCACATTTTCTCCAAGATGAGCTAAAGCTTTGACAGATGAGACAGGGATCGATGCACCCTCAGGGAGAGGGTGTGCATGATCCATCACAAACCAGTCAACGGAAGCAAGGCCCGAGAGCAGGATGCCACGAGAGCCGAAGGAATAGGTCACACTCAGAGATTGAAGTCGTCAAGGTGGGGGTAGAGCACACACCATAGTTCAGAGGATATTTGCTTATGGAAATGTTCCTTCCCATCCTTATCCACCACCACAATAGTTTCAACCCCGATACCAACAATAACCATATCAACAACCTCAACTCCCATATCAACAACAACCATATCATCAATACCAAAAAATTCAATAAGCATATCCACCCCTTCCTCAATAACCACATCCTCCCCAACAACCACTATTAACTCATCTAACCAAGCACCCCTAGGACCTACTCAACTTCCTTCCTGACTAATTGCAAATCCAAATAATAAAGTAAAGAAGCCTGCTTATAATGTTAAATCTGAAACATTTCTTGCTTATGTTATTTCTCTTGTAAAATTGCAATAATTTTTGTACATGTATAAGACAGTCTTGTAGCATTGTAGGATTTTTCTATGAAATTATGAGAAAAACTTGTATCATTGCAAGAATTTTCTGTGCAATTAAAATACAATCTTGTAGAATTGTAGGAAAATAATCTCCACTCTGGGAAAGCTGTAAATCCAAAATCAATAGTAATAATTGAATAGGAAAAGTAGGGAACTCTAGATAAATTTGAAAAATGAAAAACATCAATAAAACAAACTATTCCTTTGCAAATCAACCCTAGTAGACAACCCGTTTTCCCGAGAGTTTGGTTCGTGAAAAACAAGAAATACCAAAAAGCACACATGAATTTGATATTATTGATGAATTGGAAAATATTTCTATAAAAATTCCGTTTCTTAGGGTAATAAAGGACATGTTAATATGTAACAAAAAAATAAGGGAATTATGCACTAAGAAAATTTGAAAAAGGAAACAAGATCCATCAATGATACAAGTATAGGCAAATTGGCTACCTAATGACTACTCAAGTGATTGTGAAAAAATATATTGACCCCGAGATACCCATTGTAACAATAACAATAATTTTTTTATCTATTCCCAATGCACTTATTGATTGAGCTGTTTCCATAAACGTAATGACAAAAGAAACCATGCAAAACTTGCAACTTGAGAGCCTCAGACCAACTCCCATAGTATTAGAATTGGCTGATAGGTCAAAGATGAAACCTAAGGGGATTGAGAAGACATTATTGTTTCTATTGACACTTGGGAATATCCAATAGACTTTATGGTCCTTCAACCCATATCTACTATAGGGGGACATCCTTTAATTTTTGGAACATTGTGGTTGGCTACTCCCAATGCATTTATTAGTTGTGGTTCTGTAAACATGACAATAATAAATGGTTATGAAATGAAAAACGTTACCTTATACCCCCATTCTAAAACATTAGACGAGTTAAATAAAGTTCAATGGTTAGATGACAATGAAATAGATGATGAAATAATTCAACCTTTGTTAACCATTGAAGAAGCTTTCAATCTTAAGGAAAATACTAATGAAAACTAGATTGATCATTTCATTTCTCATCGTAATTTTAGGGGGTAGTCATCAAGAAGTTCTGCTACAATGAAAAACATTGAAAATCAGAATTTATTTTTGAACATTTTGAACAAGCTTTATTGAGTCCTGCAAATTCTTCTCTTCAATCTATTCTAGGACAAATTTTTTAGGAAATATGTAGAATGGTCAGTTTAACGTCTGCCTATTTATTAGTATTTCCTGTACATTATATATTGCATTCCTGCAATAAAATCATTGAACTTTCTCCTGAAAAAACCTTGAATAATAATTATGAATTAGATGATTTCTAACAAGAGAAATTAATTACATTATTGTTAGAATATTCCAAATCTTTTGCTTGGGATTATATTGATATGCAAGGAATACACCTGGACACATGTACACATCACATATACATACAAATTTTTTTTAAACCTGTTAGACAACCATAGATGAGAATGAATCTTGACTTGAAAGACATAGTAAAAAAGGAACTCTAGAAACTATTAAATATAGATTTCATCTATCCTATATCTGATATCCAATGGGTTTCACTCTTGGATATTGTTCCAAAAAAGAACAATAAATGGAGGGTATGTGTAGACTAAAATGTTTTTATTAAATCTACCTTAAAAGAACATTTCCCTTTACCTTTCATAGATCAAGTCCTGGATAAATTGTCTGGAAGGAAACACTTTTCTTTCCTTGATGATTTCAGTGGTTATAATCAGATAAGAATAGCTCCAAAAAACTAATATAAAATGACCTTTACTTGTCCATGGGGGACTTATGCTTATAAAGTGTTACCCTTTAGACTCTGTAATGCTCTTTCCACATTTCAAAGGCCAATTTTGGCCATTTTTGCTGATTTGATCCATGACTGTGTAGAAGTGTACATGGGTGATATTTATCATCTATGGAAATACTTTTGAGGAAGCCTTAGATAACCTAAAGAAAGTTTTAAAAAGATGTCAAGAAACAAGTATTTCCTTAAGTAATGAAAAATGTTTTTTATTGTTGAATGAAGGAATTATTCTTGGACATCAATTATCTTCCTTATGTATTAAGGTTGATCCAACTAAAATTGAAGTAATTGTCAACTTGCCAACTCCATCTTCTCAAAGGGATGTAAGAAATTTTTTAGGACATGTGTGGTATTATAGGCACTTCATTAATCATTTTAAAAAAAATGCCTCGCCTAGATTTAAATGTCTTGCAAAAGATGTTGAATTTTATTGGGATAATGATTGCCAAATTGCTTTTAATATGCTCAAAGAAAAAATTTCTACAAGTCTTTTATTAAGAGGACTTGATTGGGAGTTACCTTTTCACATATCTATGGATGCTTCAGATTCATCTATAGGAGCAGTTTTAGGACAAGAGAACAATAAATAATATATGTTTTTTACTTTGTTAGCAAAAACTCGGCTTTGCCACTAAAATTAATGATACTGTCACAGAAAATGAATTTTTAGTAGTCATCTATGAAGTTAATAAGTTTCACTATTGCATTACGGGATATGAAGCCTTTGCATATACTAACCATTTTTCCATTAGATACTTGATGAATAAACCAATAACAATTGGCAGAATAACAAGATGGCCTCTATAGTTGTAGGAATTTAATATCATTGTGTTAGACAAGCCTAGGAGAGAATATAAGGTAGCAGATTTCCTTTCTCATATTAACAATCCTGGTGAGAACATTCCTATAAAATATAGTTTTCTCGATGGAAATTTATTTGCAATTTCTATCATATCGCCTTGGTTTTTGACATTTCCAGTTACTTTTCTACAGACAAATTTCCACCACATTTTTCAGCAAAGGAAAATGTCTTTAGGAAAAGTGCTAAATACTCTTGGATTCAAGGAAACATTTTCTACACTAGAGTAGACATGGTTATTTGAAGATGTGTTAGAGAGGATGAGATGCGAGATATTCTGAAAGCGTGTCATAATGATCCGCATGGTGGAATTTTTTTGAGATAAGAGGACAACATATAAAAATATCTAGCTAGGATACTATTGGCAAAGCATATTTAAAGATGTTCGTAAGTATGTGAGGAGCTGCGATAGTCTTCGAAGAATGGGGCGTTTAGTTGCAGTTGATGAAATACCTCTTCATCTGCAAATCCTTGTGGAACCATTTGAGAAGTGGGCCTTGTACTTTGTGGGACCTATTAATCTGGCATTAAGGAAGAAACATTATATTTTGGTTTGCACAATCTATGTGACAAAGTGGGGCAGAGTTGAAGGCTTTAAGGAGAGCTACTGTGTAGTCAATAGCAAATTTCTTATTTGAATACATTTTTGTTCATTTTGGGGTACTTAGAGATATAATTACTGATGAGGGGGCTTAATTTACATCCAAGTTAAATGATTCATTTATGAAGCAATACATA
Organism: Pinus taeda; assembly: GCA_000404065.3. Classification (NCBI taxonomy): domain Eukaryota; kingdom Viridiplantae; phylum Streptophyta; class Pinopsida; order Pinales; family Pinaceae; genus Pinus; species Pinus taeda. The sequence continues at coordinate 233,271 of APFE031471854.1, forward strand.
ATTAAACACCAAAACTCAAATCCATATCATCCATAAGCTAATGGCCAACTGAAAATCTACAAATAAGCTTTTAGAAGGAATTATGACAAATACTGTTTGGATGCATTGAAAAATTTAAGCAGAAAGACTTCCTAAGGCCTTATGGGAATGGAAACTACATAGAAATAACTACTGGTTATACCCCATACAAATTGGTATATGGAAAATAGGTACCTTTTTCATATTGAGTTTTAGATAAAAACCTTTAAAATTGCAGTAAAATTGGGATTAGACCTGTTAGAAGCTCAATAATAAAGAATTTTATAGTTAAATGAATTAGATGAGATGCGGATGGATGGTTTGCAAGACACCTCTATTATACAATAACAAAGAACCAAATGTCATGATAGATTTATAAAAAAGGAGTTCAAGGTGGAATATTGGGCCTTACTGTTTGATTCAAGGTTCAAATAATTCAAAAGTAAATTCAGTACTCATTGGTTGGATCCTTACAGAGTTTAAACTGTATTTGATAATGACACTATGGAAGTGAAGACAATTGATGGTTCAAACATCTCATTTGTAGTCAATGGTTATAGATTAAATTTATACCATCAACCAATATCTAGAGATGATCTTGTTTCTAACCTACTTCAACAAGAAGAGATGGATATTGTGTATCAAGGGAATAATCCTATTAATCCTACTTCATCCCAAATTTACATATTTGACAAAAAGAAAAGATAATAATAATAATAAAACAAATAAAAATAAAGTTTAGATGTTAAAACCAATTTTTTGGCACATCTAAACATGAACTCTGCTAGAAAACCTAGAAATTGGCACACAGAGTTCACAATAAAAAAGCAAAACATAAAAATTTAAAAAAGTTTAGTTGTGAAAACTAGTTTATTGGCACAGCTAAACACAAACCTTGCTTGAAAACTAGGCAATTCACTAGTATGATTTCACAATAAGAATGCATGTATAATTTCTTGTAATGGCAAAGGGTCATCACTGAATTTCCTGTAAATTCTTGTAATTATAGGAATTTATGAGATTTATATATTTCCTATAATTTACTCTAGAAAGGTTATTTTCAATAAAATAATCACTCTTATCAGTGATTATTTCAAAAGAGATACATTTGTATAAGCAACATAAGCCTTCAGTTAACATCAACAAAAGAAGACACTTTCTGCATTCCTGTAATAAAAATTCCAGATTCCTGTAAGTTAGAGTTCATAATCCTACAATAAAGTTTCAGAAGATGAGGCTAATTCAATGCAGGTCAGTTTTATTAAGGTAAATCATTAATTTATTCCCCCAGACTAAAAGCTAATGGTTTCTCGACAACCAATGCTTAGTTTTGAAGATTCATCAAAAAAAGTTTTCCAAAAATGGTAACATAGGTAAATGTTTTAATTATATTTATTTATTAAAATGGGGGGATTTTTAAATGAATGATTTACCTTAAAAATCCTGATGTAATATATATTTATCCAAATTCCTAAATCATCGTTAATTTATCGAGTGATTTGAAACCTATAAGTTTATTCCCCTTCCTGAAAAATTATTATCTTTGATATTCAAAAATCAAATGACTTAACCATTCGAAGAAATGATTATCCATTTTTCCCGATGTTATCTGTCATCATTATGAAGCTATTATGAACTCCAATGACCACGATATGATTTATAATCATGTTACAAATATCACAATTAAGAGACCGTTTGTTATTTCAAACCTATATCTCCTAACAATTCAACCATCATTTGAAAATACATAGTCAAATTCCTTTGCTTTTTTTCCATAAGCATTCATCAAAATTCAAATCAAACTCTTTTTTGGATAGTGAAAATTGTGTATGTAGGAGTAGTGCACAGTGAGCCACAAGGAATCACCATTCTCGAGAAATACCTTACATGTTGAATTCAATTTCATAGAGTAGGGTTGTTACCATTATTTAATATGTTTATAGGACACAACACAATGGTTACTAAGGTGTTGCATAAAGCTTTAATGGAGAAACCACACACATTGGGGACATAACCATCTCAATTTCAGAATATATGCTAGCTAGGGTTATAAGACTGCAGGCGAAAAATGGCTTAAAAGTAAGAGGATAAAGAACAAGGCATGGATGATGTTTCTAGAAAGGTTGAAGTAGAATCCAAATTGGTCGAAGGAAGTTCCTAGGAGATGGATTTAAGACTTGTGGATAAACATTGCATATTTCTCTGATTTCAAAATTTGTGTTTCATATTGTTTTGAGATCATTCTTTCAGATTAATCACATCATTATTTTTTTGTTAACATTTCAAACCAACTAATGTGGTTCATCATTAGGAAAAAGATGATGATGAAGGCACGTGCACTATTATATTTATATACCATGTTTGTTTACTTGAGCATATAAAGAATAACAATAGAATAAGTTTCCCATTTTTCTTGTGCAAAAGTCTGCTAAAAATGGCCACCATGGTATAGAAAAGTTGTTCCAACATGGAATGATTGCTTTACCACCATGGATTGGTAAAGATAATTTTTCTAGATGAATTAATGAGACAGAACTAGACATGGGAGGAGTTTATGCAAATATTTTTTTTTGGAATTGATGAAGTTGTAGTTGAAAACCCTTATAACGAAGAAAACCCTAATCATGAACAAAATCTTGATAAGGAGCATAGTCTTGAAACACAAGAAAACCTAGGTCTACCCTCAAACTATAGGAAAACATTGAGCCTAAGAAAAATTCCCCAATTCATTAGCAATATGAATAGAATGAGGAAGAAGAGTAAAAAAAACAAGGATTACAACAAAAAGAAGGATTAGAGTCTTTTGTGGAAGTCATTGGTTCAAACCCTACAAGTAGAAAAAGGAAAGTTAGTTCTAAGATTCCATCAACAACCAATAGTAGGATGACTAGGGGAATGGCCAAGATACTAAAATAACTTTAGGGGGAAACTTCCAAACCTTTAGAGTTAAAAGATCCACCTAAGAAAATCAAATCTCAAAGTTCAGTAATTCACCAAGAGACAATGAAGGAGTTTCATTTGAACAATTCCAAAAATTTGAAGAACAAGGGATTTTTTGAGAAATGCTTGTAAATAAGGAGGTCATTATACAAAAGTAGAAGTAGAGCCTAAGAATTGACAGATAGATAACCTAGTTTCTCAGGTTAAAAAGAAGGACAAGAAGACAAAAAAGCTAAAGGAAAAACTATATGAAACAAAAATGGTAAACATTGTAATAATGGTAGAGAATGAAAAATTGAAGGAACAAGACAAGCTGAGGGAAAGACATAAATCACTTAAATAGAAATACACAAATGTGTTTGCAGCAAACATACAAAACCTCAAATGAGGCAGGACGTTAACAAAAAGAAACAACAAGTTGAAGGCATAGCTAAGGAATCAGTCTCCATCAAATACAAACTTGAATCTTCTTATCCAAGAAATTTGTGTAAAGAAGCCAATATTACAATTTTTAGCAAAATGCTGGAAAGAAATCAACTTCAATTTTGTTTGCATGAGGACATGCAAAAATATATTTCCGAGGGAGATGTTGGGTGTTAATTTTGATATCTTTTTACCATTTTATTTAGCCCTTTTTATACCCAGTTTTGAACAAATAACTCTTCCTTTTTACCTATTTTATGAGGATAATGGCATGAAGAGGGCATAATAAAGGTAATTATCTTTTGTATAAAACATTTATCTTTTTTAATTTATAAATATTAGTTAGAAACATTTATTGAGTTACTAATTTGAAAAATCAACAACTACAAGAATTTCCTGCAATTCCTCAAGGGTTTATATGGTCCCACATCAAGACATTTGTATCTAACACTTGGAGGGCATATATAATGTTCACAATATGGATAAAATATCTATTTGACCTCTTTGAAGTTAGTTACAGCCCTGAAGTCAACATTTAGTCAACACAGGTATTTATTCATAAATTCCTACAATTAGTTAAGGAAATCAACAAAATTGTCTCTAATATTTGGAATTCTAGTGCCAGGGTCTAAGAATAAGGGTTTGAAGTCAAAAGAGATCTAGGAGGATTATCTAGAACCACAAGAGATCCCTACATACTATCTATATTAGATATTCTAATCCGCTTCATACATTGAATTGAACCCCATGTTTGGGAAAATTCAGTTCCAACTTAGCAGTTTTTGTATAAAAGGGATGAATTAGGTAGAAACAGAGTTAGTCAGACATTTTCACTTGTTATTTATGAACAATATTGTTCTTTTGTATTAAGTATTTGGAGCTTCATTAATACAAATAGACTCTTTTATGACATAGTGTAACGATATTTTCTAGTTTCTGAGTATCTTCTATCATAACATGTTCCAGGAGGGCCCTTGGTATGTGTTTTCTTGGTCAATTTTAGTTGTTTTATGAGTTTATGTGTGTTTTAATTTACTTTATTAATTGTTTCTTGTCAATTGGTATGTAGGTTGTGAATACTACATTTTCCTGCAATAGCTCTGTTTTTCCTATAATTTCACGTAGATGCGTGTTTTAGTGACATAACATTGGTTGAAGAATGACATTTGGTTAGATCGATTTTGCATAATTACTAATTTGTTTTGGAAATTTCCTGATAGACATTGAACCAGTTAGAATTAGTATATTTCAAGTGATAAATAGAATAATGGATTGAAAGGAATTTGAATTTTGTTAAAAGTATTTATAATTGTTTGGAGTGAGTTTTCTATGTAACCTCAGAACACTAGTTTTTATATTAAGTTTTTCATTATAATTTTTAGACCATCTTAACTGAATAAATTACACTTCCAAAAAAAACATTTAGTGTGTTGGTGTGATGTATCTATCTAGATCTGTGATTTTACCTCAGTAAGGTCAACATTTGGACTTAAGATCACTGAAAACAGTCTTAAACTTAAATCAACTCTGAGAATAATTTGTCTTGAATTGTATTTCATTTTTCATAGGAACTCCTAAGTAACTTGTTTCCACACATAGTGACTTTACCGCATAATATTGCCTACCTTGGATTACAAATAAGTTTTAAGGCATTTTTCCCACTATATGACTTGACAACTTCCACAAGCTCATAATTGAGGGGGGCTCGAAAACCATTATCAACATTTTAAAATCCCAATGTGGCTCCGATCCTTCCAAAATAACCAATAGTTGGAGATTGGAATCCCATGTTTCCCATTTTACTTTTGGCTTAGCTCCTAATCCCTCTCCTTTCAAATGTTTGTAGAGATGCCAACAAGCTCACCGACCTTCTAGCCAATTACGACTCACTCTTTAGAACTCTATGTTGGATAGTTTCTGGGACCACAACATTCTGAACTCCCTCATAACTCAATGCTATAAACAGGTGATTGTAGACTCCTCTCCTGACATCATGGTCGAAGCTCGAGGAGTCATCATGTAGGACACATTTTTCTTAGTTTCTCTCTACCATCAAAAATCCATCGTAGACCCCTCCATATTGCATGATGATAATGACCATTGATATCATGTTGACCTTCCTCTTCATTCCTAATGCTTGATTCCACTACTTAAAAGAAGGACACTTTGTTTAAAATTAAAAAGGATTAGCATAACTAGAATGACGATCAAAGAAATCAGAGCTACATCTTGATGGAAGGAGTTGAAATTGATCAATGGGAAGCAATCAAATCTCGATGGAAACATTCAACAATCAACAATCAACTTAGGGCTTATAACACAAGGTTCTAGTGGTGGTGCAAGAATCGAGGGTAGAATCAGAGCTCCATCCAAGGAATTAGCAAAACATGGTTCCATTGTAGGGGCAAATCTCTAGTAGTGGACCTTATGGTATATAGTTATAATGAGGAAGGAACCTGGCTTGCCCCCCCGTCCCTTTGGTTAAATTTAAACCCCCTTACACTTCATATTCATCGTTGATATGATCAACGACTAAACTATGTCAATTTCATTTTAGCCCCCACTCTCCGTTTCACTCACATCACTGTAACTAGTCTTTGTCAGAGCTAGAATTCCTTTGATTGTGACCATCATTTGGAGGACCCTAGTCACTTGGAGTCTCCCTAACATAGCCAATGTCACTTGAAGACTATTTGGGGATCAACCTTGATGTTTATCCATTCTCAAATTGCTTATCATTGGAACCAATTGATTAGATACACATTTTTGAATCAGATGCTATGGTTAGAAAAGGCTTCCATAATTTCAAGATCTTGAGACTAAATCTCTGATTTGGTTTCCCATAGGGCAAGCAAGGGAAGGTCATTTATAGAGATTTGTAATTTTCATTTGTGATAATCTAAACTGTCTTATTTAAAAAAAATAAAAAATATTTCCAACAATACTAGCCAAGATACCACATCATGTTTAAAGGATAGTGTTGACTCATGAATGACTCACCCTACTAAAGAAATGTGCAAACCATTTCAATTTGATCCTCTTCAAAAAATTTGATATAATGAAAAACATTAAGTAGGTGGGGTCCCTATAGGAAATAACGAGGTAATTGTACTCAGATTTGGTTGCATGTTAGACATAGTTATATCATCATTTTGGTTATCTATATGTGCCATGATTTATGATACATGACAGAGAATCAAAATAAGAAAGCAATTATTGGCGAGAAATTAGGTGGATTGATATATTGATCTCTTTGTTTATCTCCTTTGAAAGAAGGCTATGGTAAATAAGTAAGAAGCAATTGTTTTTGGAAATCTCCATCATGTTTCAAATTAACACAAGTGACATATTCCTTGAGTGACACACAACAAATATTGGTTTGACATGACAAAGTTCATTTCATTTTTGATGACATGTGTTATAAAAAGTGGCAATCAAAATGTTTTGCTATTCACATGACTTAGTTCTAGCTTCAACATTGGCGGAACACTTTTCATATGGTTACATAATGTTTTATTTCATGTGATTTACTTTGGCATAATATTAACATGCTCCATTGGTGTGACACAAAAATACATTGGGCTTTATGATGCAAATTATGTGTATTTAATTTAATATTTGGATGGTGCAAAAGGGAAAAGGTATATGGTTGATCCGTAGTTCATTTGGTGACTAATGTTACTATGGTGGATAACATGGGTTGATGAGGCACATCCCAAGGCATACATGGGGATGCATGCCTCACGCATGGAGGATGAAAACCCTTGAAGGAAGTCCGCCGACCCACCTCCTCATTCATTTGACATTACAATTGAAGCTCAACTCTTATTATATGCTCAAACCCTAGTGCATTAAGGAAAATTGTGAGGATTTGTGGCTAGCAACCATGCTGTAATGGTTTTGGGATTATTGACAAATTGTATAAGAACTTGATAGCTCAGGTATGCATCATTTTGACTCCTTGTAAGAATTTTTCTCTTGAAAGCTAGATGATTGAGTAGTGTATATGCTATATATCTATTTGTGTGACATTTTTGGGTTAATCCCCTCATTTTTTGCTTATTCCTATTCCTTTTCACTTCCCTATGTTTTGTTTGACACCGTTCTACTTATAATCGCCATGCATGCTTAGATTTTTAACAACCCTGAGCTATATGTGATTTTGTTGTATAACATGATATCCCTATATAAAATCCTTTAGCATAATCTCTTCACCGGGGAGAAAACAAACTATTAAATTCTGGAACAAAATAAATGCCCACAATATCCTCCACTAATCTGGCCAAATCTTCAATTTCATTAGCACTTTGGATTACACCAAGGTTGTTTCTTAGAAACTGTACAATAGCTCTAGCGATAGCTATGGAGCCTTATAAAGCATAAGTTGTAGGTGCATTTGGTGTGATTTTGAATGCTATTGTAATTGATAAGCCATTGGTAGAGGCAATGACTTCTTGACTCGTGTTTAAAAGAATGAAGAATCTAATGCCATAAGTGCTCTTTGCTTCACCTTTCTTGCATGACTGACCAAGCATGGCAACATTTTGATCTCCCAAGTAGCCAAGAATTATGGTTCTAGTAAAAGGACATCCTTAAAAAATTTCTCCTATCACTTTAGCATTACTAATAATACGAGGAAGAACAATTGTAGGAATTTTCAAAATCTCAAGGGTAGACACATACCAATCAAGTATTTTCAAATCCATCAACATGGCTGAAGTTACATTTGAAAAATTAGTGACATGACTACCCTAAACATTTTTTCCATCTTTCCTAAATCCTTTAATTCCCCTAGTTAAATTCCAAGTCAACTAGTTATCCACAGTCCCCAATAATGCATCACCATCTTTTGCATCACTCTGCTAGTTTCCATCATTCTATATGATTCATGCGCCTCATTGTTAACGTGTAATAATATCTTGAGCAATGAAGAATCCCAAAATTATCCCCACAATTAAAATAAAATTATTTAAGAGTGATATGGGATGATTTCAAACAAGTGCTACTCAACAACATTTTATTTGCTCAGGAAAGACGACCTTTCATTTTTGTTCATTTCATACATTGATAGTAATTCCATATTGTATCAATTCTTTTATATGACTCATTATTAGAGCATGAATGAAATATTTTGGGAACTAATGCATTGATGAACCATACAAAATGACTAGGGGCTTGTTTCGTTCACTAAACAACCATAGTTTTCTCACTTTAGAAAACTTACAACAATCTTCTTCTACACATTTAATCCACCTAGTTATAAATATTAGTATTTGTTTGGTTTTAATGTATCAAATGATAATTGGAAGCCATATGATTCAACCAGTTTTGATATACATATATGATGAAGCCCATGATGAAGATTTTGAAACAACTATGTTCATCCCATCTCTATCATAATATTTTAATTACGTCATTTGCCTTATAATTGTTTCAAGCACCTAAATTGTTATATTAGATAAGCTATGCATGCTGCTATTTTTTTTTTTTTAGTTTTTAATTATTATGTGATTGAAGCAAATGATACCATAGTAAGTGTTTTTTGAATCTCTCCTATAGATGATTTTCTTCAACAGGGATTCCAGGGGGAACAAGAGAGGACAAGGTAGAATACCAAACATGTTTTGGCATGAAGGTAAGAAAAAGAGAATAAGATTTTCTATTCCCTTCAATGTAGACTTTGATGAGATAAATCGGTTAACTCAAATTGGGCATCTATATCTAGGTGGTCCTCCACCTAATCCTCATGCATCACATAACTCTCCTCCTCAGCCACATCCCAACATAATGGAAATCCAAAAATCAAATACACCACCACAATATCAACCTATGTGGCATGATGGATGGGAACCAAATCCCATCATGCTATCCCACCACCTGTTATAGGCCTATAAACCCCATACCTTATATCTCACATTGACCATAATCCCACATAAGACCCTTTGTTGTTGCTACATAAGCAGAAAAAGAGAAACAACCCCTAGTTGCCTTTCTTGCCTTCTCCTCTACATGGGCCACTTTATCTCACTCACACAAAAACACACTTAGAATTGAAAATGAAGGAAGAAGAGAGATCTCCTTCTTGGACATGCATCTTGAGTTGTGCGTCCAAAAGAAAAGTGATGAGAAAATGAAGTCACTAGTTTAGACATGTATCTAAAGATGATTTTATTGTGACATTTACTTGAATTTATGACTACCTACTTCTCAGACTTTGATAAAGTCATGTTTTATGAAAATGGTAATGTTATGAAACCAGCTCACAAAAAGATAGAAAAGATAGATCAATGCCTTAGAATTCAGCCTCTTCGAGGGGGTAGCCTCCTTTACATTACACAAATGAATGATTCTTTGATGATTCAAATGAAAAAACCTTCTTTCTATATATAGGAGTCTAAGGAGTCACAATAAAACCCATCCGACATAACAATAATAATATAAAGGCACAAAAATAACTATAGAGGGATTCTATGGGTCACAGTAATAATAATATGGGGACAATAGGGGCACAACAATATTAATAAGGGATACAAATACAATAGTAATGGGGTAATCACTAGTATTATAGGGACCTAACATGCCCCTATCCTTCAAAAAAGTGTTTTCCTCAATGCTTGAGTAGTTTTGGATGCTTCTGTATAAAATTCTCATCCTCCCATGTGGAATCTTCAGCGAATAAGTTCTTTCACTTGATGAGATACTCCAAAATTGATCGATTTCGTAGCTGTCGAGTTCTTGTTTCTGTGACTGCTTTCGGTTCCAATACAATTTTTCCTTCCTCGTCAAGTTCTGGCAATATTGTTTGAACTGGGAGCTTGTCGCCTATAACCTT